>JAQIXW010000784.1:0-24746 GCA_034700685.1 Willowsia buskii
ATGATGATGAGACGACCGGCCTACCGATTGTCTGTTCAACTCAGCTTCAGCTGGAGTGCAGCTGATATAAACAAGCAAACAGACAGCTTTTTTCGGTGTGCTGTCTGCTTTACTGCTTTCATTGTGAATGTAAAGTGTGTGTGTGATGTCTGTCGTCCCATAAAATTAATATTGACAGTAAAAATAAAGTTTCAATCAAGTTCTAGTAAAGTAGTGATTGTGTGTTAAACTGCCAAAATGATGTCAATGACTTTATACCAAGATATTATTAAAACTATTCATGCAACAAAGCTGCGTGAGTGTCAAGACGTTTTGGAGCAAAAATATCCCACGTAAGTTGTATCTGTATCATCTCATCCCATCGATCCCACATTATTACGGTTTTAAAGAAAATTTAAAATGCTCTCAAAGCATATAATTTGTAATTATCGTGATAGTATAATTTCATAAATCTTTACAGCATATCATTCATGACTCTTGGAAGCGTCCTGTCTAACTTTATCCAGAAACAAATGAAAATGAACCATTCCAAACACAATACTTCAGAAAGAATCAGAGAATATTATTCTCGGTAAGATAAGTAGTTACTACATACATACTAGCTGATATATTGGCTGTGTGTAAATTGTGTAATTATCATCAGTTATGCATTTGTGAAACTTCAAGTGGGAATTTAGTAACTTGAATAATACAACTGAAGTCTTTTATTTTATTTTATATTAATTTAGCTACAAAAAAGCCGTTAAAAATAAAGAGGAAGATGGGATAATACTAAGAATTTCCGATGAAATACGGATAACTCCCGTTTTGGTTGCGAAATTTATTTTGGAGGCTTTCCTTATTGAACAACACGAATGTAAAATGGAAGACGTGGAAAACCGATTCAAAACTGAAGAAGTTGTGGATGGAGTGCCCACAGAATGTATGTGTGTTATTTAGTCTTGCATTTACTTACAGTCTATAAGTTGATATCTATATTTTGGTCTCTTATGACATTTTTACCATTTATAGCCGACAAACTGGTTACAACCGAGAATTCCGGAGATACGTCATTCGTGAATGCAAAGCAGCTTACCCGTAATGAATTAAGAACTGAAATAACCAAATTTTTGCGTGATACTTCGTTAATACCTGACCGTAATTTGGCTTACGAGGTGTATCTGGTAAGTGATGCATAATTGAGTACAGTAACAAATTGGTCACTCGAAACTCTAATAAAAATATTTTCCCTAAATATTTTAGTGTACCGTGCATGATGACAATTACGGACCTCTACCAGATGCTATTAAAAGGTATAAAGAAAAAGCACCACTTTAGGATAAACTATGCGATTTTCTGTATGTATAAGGTTTAATCAGGTTTCTTGTAATTAATTTAGAACCGTAGGAAAAGAGTACGAAATACGTTTGAGTAAAATGCTCCATGACCAAGGCATACTTTATTTGGAGGAAGACCAACTCAGAAAGCAGGGTTACGATAAAACTCCAGATTTCAAGTTGGAGGCTCCCATAGGTAAACTCCACTATTTTAATCTCCGTTTTTATGGTAAAGATGTGCAACACTTGATTGTAGACAATGATTTTTTTCCCGTATTGTAGCGATTGATGGCAAGGTTATTACTTGGATAGAAAGCAAGGCTACATTTGGGGATGAAGAAACGCATCAAAATTATGTGAAGGATCAGTTGACCAGCTACTATAACAGGTACTCTATAGGACTCTTAGTTAGTAAATACAGATTTAAAAGTTTCCATTCGATAAATGTTCTCATAAAATGTTATTATGCACCAGGTTTGGACCAGGAGTAGTCATATATTGGCTTGGGTATGTGGAAACAATTCAGACCTCGAAATCTAAAGGAATTTTTGTTTATGATCATCTTCCTGCGTCAATCACCAAGTTTGATCCAAACGGGTGAAAACTAGTTTTGCTGGAATTGCAGACCTCTTGCAATGATAAATGGAAAAAGACTTTCAATTATTGCGGCCATTATGTCCTTCGTTTAACGTGTTGTAAATGACATATATTTTATTTAGTTTTTATACCTGATTTTTTAAGTATTTTCAAACATAATCTCAGCGTATGTAGCAGTAAAACTTGTTCGCAATCACTGTTTTCCAACTTTTAAAATTCATTAATCATGTATTCAATTTGCAATAAACAATTGACAAATTAATGTATTTAAATGTGGAGCAACTGATTGTAGAAAAAATCATGGATCATTCCAATAAGTTCATTTTACAGTAAAAGTATAGTTTATTTTTTGAATAGATAACAGAAACTAATATTTGGTGAGATTAGCAAACAACTCTGATTAAAGAAACCTATTCAACAACCTTTCATTCATTTAAGAATTCACCACTTACCTATGAGCAAAACTTTATATTCTATCTTATATAATATGTATATATGTTGTACGAAAAGTATTTTACTAGGTTAAAGTACGTATATCGTCATAATTAATGAGTAATGAATTGAGATGAAATTTTTAACACATCTGCACAAGAATAATGCATTTTTACGTACATACTTTTTATTCATAAAAGTTGCTAATTTACCAGATTCTAATCCTAAAGTTGGTTGGGATAATTAATTCTACTCTAAGTAATCTGAATAAATAATTACAACTTTACTTTTTGATAGCTAAACATTTTCCCTGACCGTTATAAAACAAACAAAAGTGATTCTATTATAGGACTAAATTCTCTTCTCATACAGTAACAATATAGTACATAGGGCTAACAATAAATGGTGTAAAATAATCATGATCTTAATATTCGGTACAGTAGGAAGAGGAATAACATTGGTATAATAGACAACTAGTTCTCACAAAACCAGATCAAAGACTTCACGCTTTAGTATACAATACGTAATAAATTATTTTTACAATCCTCTTACCTTTATCTCCCCATTAATACTACATAGAAAAATTCAGCTAGCATGTCGTCGCAGACAGCCACGCAGCTTCATATTAATTTCTTATTTTTATATAATAACATCCTTTAAATGACACTGACCGTGATCTTAAAAAAGCGTTTACAAGAGGGACCTTCATTGTAATTTAAGGATGTATGGTACAACATCAAACTCATGCTTCAAATGATGCACCTCTACCTAATTTCTCATCAACTTCAATTCACTAATTACACATAATATCCATAAAACCACAGTGTACGGTATTTTCATGGTCATAATTAACCTACCGTTCTCGTCACGTATAATATAAACAATAGTAGTAGTAGTAGTACGAAATTGCTACAGTTTAGGCTCCTCCGCTGTACAATTTAGGGTTTCCAAATATGTAGGACTTTTTTTAAAAATTCTGTGTTCAAATACAAACTCTATACGATAAGGTACATTTCTTTACATCTTCAAAGAATAATTCTAAACTGCAGTTAGAGTGCCAAATATTCTGCAGGATTTGTACATGGATGAATCATTCAGTGTTTTAAAAACTGGAAAATCAGAAGTCACAAAGCTTCAAACAAAACAAAACTTCTGAGTACCGACAAGAAAATCATAGTATCGGTAAAAGCACATTGATGACATTTAACCTTGAGATATTTTCATTGTAAAACCACATACGTATGATTACAGTTTATTACAATTATATTACAATACAGTAACCACGAAAAACTAAACTCCTCTCTTGACTCCAGGTATTGATGCTGCCACTTAACCAGCAATGCATTATGCATAATACACAAAAAGGTGTTCTTAACTTATTTACTACGCCTATAGTTATATAAGTTTGTACAAATATATTTTCACATAAAATATATCGACCAGAACTGCGCGTATAAATTAAATACTTAAATGTACATCAAAATCTTTGCATAAATCAAATCCTGTGAACTCAAACGACAAAACTTTCACTTCCAAATCATTGATATTAAACTATAATTTTGCTTGCACACTTGAAAGCAAATAAACCAGAACAATGATGACGCACACTAGTCAACGTCTTTGTCAAACTCAAAGGAATTAAGAACGGATACTCTGTTTTACACGAAAGTGCAAGGCTTAAAATAAAATGAAGTGACTTCTGCCAACTCCAGTACTTAGCTTTAAAATGTTAGAATAAAAACAAGTACAGAACTACTGATTGTGTAGATGTTCATATATATACAGCATAACATGATGGACAATTGTACATTTTTCTATCTATACCTACATGGTAATTTTCTTAAAAAGTGTGCCAAACACACATTATTATTGTGAAACTGTAAAAGTTTTCAATTTTCAAAACTGGTAAGCAAGGTGGGTTTTGGAGAATGCCTAGGTATCCTGAATTCATGAGGGCAAGGGAGACCTTGAGGGTGGAACAACTAAAGCTGATGCAGCTATTGCTGCGGCTGCTGCTGGCATAACGGTGACGGCAGGAGGGGTTTCCAAAATACCTTTGTTCAGTGCTTTTTTACAGGGTGTCCTTGCTAATCTTCTTAATTCGTTGCTTGAGAGTGAACGTCTAAGTTTTCTATACTCAAAAAATAATAAAGTGAAAAAAATACATGAAATAAATCCATATTTCATTGTTAAGCAGACGACTTTTTACGAACTGTCTTACTTTGTAGCTGCGGTACTATAAAAGTATAGGTCATCTGGAGCGTCCATCCATGATATAATTTGTTTCCTAGATCCTATTCTAGTTACTGATGCGAGCTTGGATTTACTATTCCCGTTCCCATTCATATGATTTAAGACATTTCGGATATTCATGTTAGAGCTGGCAGGAAGATGTTGTGTAACTAAAGGCAAGGGCGATCCACCTCTACTTGAACTTTTTGGTGGATTACTGGGCGGTGTTGCGGCAGGGTCCCACGCTTGACGCTTTGCCGGTGGTCCTGCTTATAAAGTGTTGTTGGATTAAGAAAACTTATGGAAAATCACAGCATTTCAATTTGATTTTAGTTTCAGTTCTAGCCTTACCATCGACACCGTTTACTTCCTCAAAGCTACGTTTTTTAATGAGACTTGAAGGTGACAAATTATTTAAAGTCACGACATGCTTTTCTGGTACTCTTTCATAAATTAGCGATCCGTCTGGAAATTCAACAATCAGAGATATCAATACTCTGGCAAATCACTAAAACACTAAATATATACTGTACTGGTCGTTTTTACCTGGACCCTTTGGAGGTTTCGGGAACGCAACTTTGTCTGGCTGGGGTAATTTTGATTTATCGGTTAATATTAGCCATTCTGGTGTAACTCTATCTGCTTGTCCTAATTTATGGGCTACTTCTGAGACTTTGGCGTCTGGAAGTTTCCTCTTTCGCCCCGTAACTAGCTGCTTAAGCTCGTCCGGCGTTTTTCCTGTTACCCGTTGTTGACCTAAAATTTTTTTAAAAATCAAATTACTTTTGTGTTTGAAGGTTTATATTTTGGATTCATGATAAATGTATGTAAAATAATTTTTATTACATAAAACAAGCAACGTACATTCTTGTTTAATCATAATCACGTTTACTGGCCAAAATGGGGCCCTAGCTGCATGCCTCGGCTTCAGTATATCACCACAGAGCCGTCTTGCCACTCGAGTCATGGGAGTTGTATGCAAATAAAAGGCAGTTCTTGTTTTCATAACTGGTCTAGGCGATCCTGATCTCATGGAATATCCATGGTTTTGGGCATAATGTCTGGCAAGTTGATTTTTCATCTTAAATTCCTGCAAGAAATATTACGTCAAGTGTTTAAAAGAAAAAATTATGATATATGTAAGTTTATAAAAAAGGAAATATCGCAGATTATTTTACCTTTCCACAACCAGCTACTGCACAACGGTGAATACGTGGTTGAATGATTCCAGGAGCACGTTCCACTGCTATTTAAGTAGATATAAAAACATTCAGTTACTAAATTATTTGTCTTCCCAGAGGGCTGATCCATTTTTTAAACAATTCACTAACCTGGGGGTGGTTCTACAACTGGAGGAACTTCCTCCGGGGAAGGTCCAATTTTTGGTTTTTTAATCAGATCTGCATCTGCATCCACTAAAAGCAGAGAACAAAGTTAATTGTTTATCAATGTTAGATTTCTATTAATGTATAGTGCACAAAAGACGAAAATGAAGAGAAAAAAACAATGAAAATAATATATGTTTATGTTATACTTACGCAATTTATTTGGCGCCTTGAAGCCACCATACTTTCTCCAATAATTCCAGCAATTAGCACATAACCTTGCCTGTGCCCCAGTAGGTCCAGTCCAAGCGTACCATTGAGTTGACATTACATCTGCAATTTTCGAGTAAGTTTTATTAAAAAATTGGCATTTAATTCTGCCGGTGGTATTTGAAAAAGATCTGAGTTTTAAATTAAACTTACTCATGCAGGATTCACAAGGCTTTCCAGGAATAAGAGGTTCTGGAGTACTGCTTCCGTTAAGGACATTTTTGTTGTTGGAAAGGGCCGCAGGACTGGGTTTATTGCTACAATTATTGAACATTCATACAATTATCAAATCTTTGTGTCTAAACATTTAAAAATCATATTGACTGAGGATATTTCATCTAAGAAATACTCACTAGTTTGGTATGTAGACTTGCTTCAACTTAGACTCAGCCTCTGCTGCTTTCACTCGCTTTTGCTGAACGTAACGGTCTGTTGTCTTCCACATATAATAGTATTCAACAATATTTTTGAGTGTTTTCCACGGGAGAAAGTCTGAACGGATGTCAGTAAAATCCTTGCCGTACTTTTCTAGAGCTTCCTCAAACAAGTTAGCCTGCAGCCACACAGTAAATTATGTTATAAATAATAATTGTAAATCTTGTATAAATCTGGTATAATTTATCCAAGGAATTTCCGAATGCTTACTTCTGACGCTGACCACTCTTCCATTTCATCACGGCATAAAACTGGACCGGACGACGGAACCAAAGCGGATATCGCGGATGATATATTATAAGAGTATTGGTGAAGGGTGTCCATCGCATGAAACTTTAACAACATATAAATTATTTAGGATAACTAACCATGTGAATGCGCAAACGCAAAAGGTTTCATATTGCCCCAAAACATAAACAGTTCCGGTTGTAAATAAGCTATAAGCTCACCAGTGTAACATCCCTTGACGCTGCAGCAGCACTCATATGCAAGCTTGGTTGTTTTACAGAACTAGAACAATCTAAAGCTCGTGCAAAAGTGCCGACAGACCGGGATATGACTAAGAATTGATCTATTTGTTTATCAGTCAGACCATGGTCTGGTGTCCATATCAAAGTTTCAAGTTCCTCTGATTTTCTGGTATCGACTTCCCCTGGTGAAAGTAAATTATCAACATTAGCATATTTAAACAATGGCATGCAGCTTGGTGCATGTATAAGTGTGAATTATCATACAACAGTTGGTAATTCTCTATAATATGTTTCATACCTTCTTTCAATAAAGACGCAGCTTCCGCTTGGTACCGGTTCCCTACTCGAATCTCACCCCTGTCAGCTAGCAATGTTTTTTGCTGAGGATCATACACAAGTGAATAGAAAAACGTATCCTGCAAATTAAGTACAGCAAGAATAAATACAGATATCCCTTTGAATATGCGGATGCAAATGTTTTGGTGTAAATATTATTTTCGCTTCATTTGATCAATTACAGCAAAATCTTCAATTTCTAACCTCTTTGTTTATATACGACAGAAGACTTTCTGTTTCATTTAGTAGCGTTACAGAACATTTGCCTCGTATTTGGGTTGCAGGTAATGTTTCCACTTGTCGGCTTAGGAAAAGTTCTCTATGTTTCAGAATATGTTTTTGCTTTTGGCTAAGACTTTCCCGTTCTTTTCCCTCATCCTCCTCCAAGGCACCTGGAACGATTTAAGTAAAGTAAGTTGTTAAACAACACATGCACACATATATTTGCTATTCAAATTGAATGCTGTCAAAGCTGATTCTAAATGACATTATAATATTAAAATTAAAAGCGCATGGGCTTCATATATTTTGTATGTATTTACTTATAAGAATCCATTTTAGCACCCAACTTTCTCATATAAAAAGTTAAAAGCAACTATATGAGTATCAATACGTTTTTCATTCAAATATACGAGGAATTGATTGCAACAAGTAGAGGTATTTACAATTTAACACACTATTCATATATACGTACAATCAAATCGCTTACCGGTACATGCATACCTACGAAGCGGATATGAATATTAATAGGTATATATGCTGAAGTTGGCAAAAGAGTTTACAAGTAGGCAGCATTGTGCATACTTATATGACAGCAGAAGCAGCGACGGTGTTTGAGTGCAAATTAAAATTGTGCACCGTATCGTATCGAACATACACAACCGCAAGCGTAAGCGTGATCATTATCATCATCGTCCCTAATAATAATAAGCATTTCTTTCAATCACTGCCGACGAAGCATGCAAAAGACGGAAAAGGTCATTGGCAAATTCACAGCCCAGAAAGTTTTCATGCGCACAGTTGACGAGAGATTTTTTCTCTCCGACTCTTTTTGCTTCTCCTCTTCCTTCCCTCTCATTCGTTTTCTTATTTCAAACATTGAACGTTCCCATTTCTCTTCTCACTCATTTTGGTGGTCCCTCTGCTGTCTCTGTTCGTGCGTATGAATTCCCTTTTATTAGAACTTTTAGTATAATCTGCAATCTTTGTCTTTTCCGTATATTATTTCGCTTTCCTTGTGGGTACTCTCTCTATTCTGTATCATTAGTGCTTTGTATTTACGAGCACTTTTTTGCGTCTGCAGATATTGTTACATTTAGATGAAGTCACACATCGACATCGCACTGAGTTTTGCTGTAATGAGCACAACTCCATAGTGCATATAAAACTACATCATACTTCTGAATTATCTTTATGCTTCTAATCTATGCATCTTCGTAACATGTATTTGCAAGGGAAAGCAGAAAGTTTTTTCTACAGACTGGATACTCTAAACTAAAACTAATTACAATGATTACGTTGTTTCTCGTTGAATGCAGATTGTAAATAAAATGAAATGTAAATTCACCTAAATACATACTTTTAAATAATATTATCATGTTAGCTTGTCTGCAATATATTTAGTACATACCCAGTTAAGTTGGATAGTTAGTTATAAGATATAGCTAATTAAGCAAACTGTTTCACACATAGGACATATGATGCTCAATGCTCAGCGTAAAACATTCGTTGCATTGTGGAGAAAAGAAGTGAAAGCGTCAGGTTTGCATTAGTGTTTTTTGACAGGAGCAGAGCAGAAGGTAGATAGGTAGATGCTTTGTAATATGGATTCATCATAACATAATATGCAATTAGGGGTGATGAAAGAAATTTTTGATGTGATACATTAGGTTAAGGCATAGCATAGCTGATACATAATAATTTTCATATGCTTACTTTGATGTCTGTCCGCTAAGAAAGTTAAGGAAGGTGGTAGATCCTTTCTCCTGTAGAAGCACATCACTTTTGCTTCTACATTTCCATTGGGAGTCTGTAATAAAAAAGAGGTTCAATATATCATTGAATGTCTGCGTTAATGAAGATAAGGTTTTTGACTTTGTCATATTTTATGAGTGGGTGGTATAACCTTTCCCCGAACGAAATAATAGTACGAACTTCAGTTTCAATTTTATTGAACCGAAACAATTATAGAAGTAGGGAATAAAAACCAATTATGGTATTATGAGTTTAAATCTAGTTTAACCAACGAAATATCTTGGATCCTTGGGTGAAAATGTCAGTGAAAGTAGCATGACCACTCACGATGATGACAGTCATAGAACTTTCTCTCAGGATGCATGGGAGTTTGAATATATTTTACACATGTCGTTAAAATAATCGTTATACATGAATATGTTTTTAACAAAAATATAAGCATTCATTGATTTCAGTTGTATTTTGTAAGTTGGTCCATGCATTTATAAAAAAAGTAAAAGCAAAGACTCATCATCCAGTAACGAAATTGAAATGGTATAGGTACATATATGTACTTATATTAAAAGTACGGGCTCGTGTGGAGAATGTCTTGATTAAAATAGCTACAATATGCCAACTATATAGTTGCTTACGTACTTTTTAAGATATGAAGAGAAAGTTCATACCTACGTACATTACCTACTAACAAAGAGAGAGAGAGAGCGAGAGAGAGATTCTTTCTCATTCGTTTTGGTCTGTACACAATTCTAAAACTCATTTCGTTTTTGGTCGGATTGCCATTACCATACAGTTTGCCTCCCCCTAGCATATCGAATTGCGTTATGTTATGTTTGTATTACACTCTCATCATCCTGAGTCCTGCTTTTTCTTTTTGACTCTTTCTCTTAACCACCTCTGCTAGCTCTTTCCTGTCTCCTTTCACTTTTCCCACTCAGTGATTCTCAAATAGAAATCGATAAATTAGTCCAACAGAAAGGAGTCCTCTAATGCAATGTACTACTGAATTAGTGTAAACAAGCTGAATGGAATCTTTACTTGGTCTGTTTGGATGACTGGGTGAAAGTGACGCACAAACGTAAAAATGTATGTAGCGACAATTTAATGTATGATAAAAATATTAAGTAATGTATAATTCTAAATATATTTGGATAAATGCTTACTATATGCATGAAACGTTATATTACAAATTCCATACTTAACGCTTAAAATGCGTGGCATTTGATTAGGTAAGGCAGATATGCATTAGGAACACAATATCACCACAATTTTTACCTTACCGTTTAGTATAAAAGACTCATTTTTTAGAGAATTCGCAGAAGTAATGCTATTCCATTGAGGCAACCTAGAATCGGCATATAAGTAACGCAAAATCTTATGCTAGGTGGAAATGGAAACGACCCCAATATATTCCCAATTTATTCCCACATTTCAAAATGAAATGCCGATCTCGAGCTGCATAAAGCCACAATCCCTCATGTGTTGTTCAAAATAACTTTAACCAATTGCAAACTAATCAAACCACACACTTTAAAAAGTCGGAGATGCTTACCTTGTTTAGTTCCTCTATCCTTCTGACCTGATAGGGGGCATTGGGCGACGTCTCGAAAAAGACGTAGTCTGTAATTTTCATATTAAAAATTATTAATTACAATTATTAAAAAAGTTCATATATACCTTTCAAAATCTTCCAGCATAAAGTTTGCGACAGGATTAACTAAAACTGGATTATATTGATTGCTCCGCTGAACGCATTAATTTTTTCCCAAGTGCATACATATTACGCTCCCTGATCATTTTTTACAGTTACACTATCTATATTTTGCAAATTAAAGTAAAAGCGTCTTATTTTGCATAGCAGTTTGTCCAATGCACATAAACAAAGTAAAACACAATTAAATAATTTGGTACAGCTTGCGACTACAATAGAGCAATCTAATAATTATATGAAAAAAATAATTATTTTAGACATAGAAAGAAAGACATTCATGCAAAAAAACATGCATTCACAGTTGACGCAAAAAGTTCACAATAATTACAATGACAATAATTCATTCACTCATTTTGTTGACACGTGGCATCATGGTATTTAGGTATATGGCTGCGCTGGCTTTTACTACATAGATTAGATTCTAACGGTCTAGTGTTAGTAGTTAGTAGTATTTTAGGCAGCATGTCAATATGCACGTCAAATATATGCAGTTGATAGCAGATGTGCATAACACAGTGCTATAATTAATAGTTGTTTCTATTTTGAAGCTTACATAAAGGATTTGTACTACCACCGGGTCTAAGTGACTAGTTGTTGGTACTAAATTTGAAGATACAGGCATGATTAGGTTATTAAAGCTATTATCTTTTATGTAGTAGCAAAAATACCACCGTTTGGACGGTTGGGGTTGAATGAATGTTGAATGCTTGGGTCATCAACATTAATGTAAATCCATATAATACACATAACCACTGAACATAATTAAAAACGTCTGCCGATTATCAACCACAAAATAATAATGCATGTTTAAATTGAGAGAGGACAGCACGAAATTATATATAGGTGGTGTATGTATGTGCTTCATAGTCTTTTTCATTACCGGAACGCTACTCAGCAAACTTAGCATACCTAATCATCATTTGTCATTTACATTCAAAATAGAAAACCTGCAGATTATGCTACAGTATTAAATTTTTTTAAATTTCTTTCATTGATTAAGAAAATAACACTTACAAGACAAAGATGGATGAATTTACGAAATTACATTTACATAATAATATTTACTTTAGAGCCTATATCTATAATAATATAACTTTAAGGGAAGCCGGAAGCACACCTACTTATGAATTAGTACACAGTCTATGGATGTCGTACGTGCCAAACACAAACAATGCAGAAGAAATTAACTATTTTGAAACTGAAAGCTAATTGTATATCATTAGATTTTTTCATGAAATGCAAAATATTTCCACTTAAGTTATCTTGCTCGATGCTGGTGACTTGCACTTGAGTTGATGTTTTGTGATCAAAATATTTCATTTCTTAATTCTCGTTATAATCGGTATTCTATCATGTAACCAATAATATCTGTCATTCATCCTCATCGGCAATCGATATAAGCAATAAACAGCATCATTCAAACTTAAAAGCGTTTTTGCACGTGTAAATCTTCAATCTTGGAAGTGAAATTCTATCATAATGTATCATAAGCAATTTACAAACTCACCTCCGACTCTATACATAGTCGTCATGTTGGATTTCAGATCTCCGGAAACGGTATTCTTTTCATTAAACATTGAGACTGTTTTTCTAGGATCGTCCCAATCACAGTTAACAAATCATAACCAAATTACAGCACACTCCCGCACACAAACAACACTGTCAACTGTGCTGTGACCGTAAGCCTCGAACTGTCTAAAAAGCGAAGAGTACACTTTTCACAAAACAAACAGCCAGTTCCAAAACAAGCAACAAAACACTACGTTCACAGCACAACTCTCACTTTTGACTTTGCTTTCTCAAGAAAAATGTAGTTATTCGAACTTTAACCCTTTATCCATTGTTCATTCTTTTGCACAATCGCATTCAACGATCCTCACCATTTTCCAATACCATCCGTCATGTCACACTCAAAATGAAGAGTTGACCGGGACAGGAGATCCACAATCCCTAACAATTCACTACACCTTTTCAGCTCCTAATCAATTAACATGTCATGTTCATGAACAATCTCTGAAGAAACTATCACTTCATCTATAGATTCACCAATTCGGCCTAAAGATTGACTTAAAAATTTAGAATAATATTTAAATTTGACAAGAACCATAATAACATACCCCTCAAATCTTTTATATAACTCCTTTTACTATAGAGGTTTTGCTTACAACTTTACGCTTATCTGTTATTATGATGCCTCTCTCTATATGCCATCATCTCTGCTTCTCTACAATTGCATTGCACAGAGAGCTTCTCTCTATTCTCCACATCTTTCATTAATGTATATATTCATTCGTGTAAAACATATTCTTCTCAAGCATAAAAATATATACGCCTAAGTATGCACAAACGCTACACGTAAGAAATACGGCCGAAGAAGAAGTAATAATTATATATGGAAGCAGAAAGAGAATGAATACCTACTACTAGTAATTGTATGTTACTTTTTTGTGTGCTATGCTTTTCCACTATTCTGCAATGTACAGTAATACAAAATAGAAATGATAGCCAAAGCCAGGCTAGTCCTAGCCGTGGCAGTTGTTGTTCAGCAGAGATATTTGAAATTATTATTACAAACTAACAGAAATGCACAGTCAAGTATTCTCGTACTCACTCACACACACACAAGTAGTATGTGTACTTCATTCTTGCAAAGATAAAAACTTACTGTTACAGAAGAGAGGAAGACATGATATTGATATTATGGTAGGGACGGACTTACTATGACAGAAATCTTAATGGGCTTTTTTGGGAGTCCTGGCCTACCTCGCAGTGGTGAGCATTTCTACATGCATGCATAGTCCAATTAACCACATTCGAGTTTTAGTTTCGAGTAGTCAGTCTGTCAGTAAAAAAAAGAGTCGAAGAGTCATATACACAGCAAAACCGGAGATACAAAATAAGGAAAGAACAGAGAGAGAGGTACTTACCTACTCAGGGAACTAGACATTTTTTTTTCATGGGGGATCTCTCTCTCGGATCTCTGCTCATACAGTCATACACACAGAGAAACACATTATATCGTATCGTTCATTCCTTTTTATTCGTTTCATATCATACCTCTACCTTCTCCACGGCTGCTTGTGTGTGTATCTGTATCAATGTGAAAAAGAATTTAATTGCATCGCACTTGTGTATTGTACGTAGGAAGCATTTGCATGTATAAAAATTATAATCTCACCAAACATAGCCGAGAACTAAATCATTTCATTTTTAATGAATAGCAGAGAGCCGAGCGTAGAGAGACCAACAGCATTGTGTTTTTCTCTTTTCTCCCGTCATTCGTGGCGAATATCACTGACTCTCTGAGGGTAAAAAGCAGTAATAAAAGAGTATTGGTGATGGAAATGGAAACACCGAATGAAAAAAAAGAGGTACACACTTCTCACTGTTGTGTGCCATATTACAAGAGAGGCGAGTTGGCGAGTAGCAGAGAAGAGAGTTACTTCTGTTTTAAGTTCATTGTTTTCCGGAATCTATATTTTGTTGTAATGTATATTATGCAGGCTTTAATAGCATAGGTACAAAGAAGAGCACTAGCGCACTGAGGAATCTTTCGTAAATACAAGACCAACACCAGCGTCATTATAAGTGTTTATTAGTATGTATAGCGATATCAAAATTTTTAAATGGTGCCCGTATGCAAGCGAATGGAGAAAATTATATATTTCTTTACAAAATATACCTATACTGCTGTGATATGCAATATTATGTATGTTTTATCCATTTCTTCTAGTAATGTTAGACATAGATCGGATGTATGCATATATATAGGTACTCATATCTATTCTGCTAGTGTTCATTACTCGTAGTAATCCTAATGAAACAGAGAGAGACAATGGTCTCATTGGTGTCTTCTGGTGCAAGAAGTCATTTTCATCCTCTTCCTTTTTTATTTTGAGCATTGCACCATAAGATCCGCTTCTACTGGAAAAGCCGAGTTGAGCGAACCATCAACTTGATGTCTGTCTGCGTTCGATACTTATGACGTGGAAATCTATTTTCGACCAATTTTGCCAACCAAATTTCGTATGAATTTTTAGGTAATTAGATGAGATGCCATTCTATACAATTTTGATAAATGGTTAGAGTGAGTTGATTGACGAGATTCTAGTTTTACTTTGGACAGACATTACTCCGTTTCCGCTACTTTTACACTACTTTTTAATAAACTACTAACTTCCGACTGGTCGTGGTCCGACCTTAAAAGATTGTCATTCCTCCATTTCGAGATTTTCATCTTACATTTTCGTTTTCCATCTTCAGTATTTGTTTTCACTACTTTTGCAAGTAGAATGGCTACAGGAACCGACGACGGTACATCTTTTGGGCTATTCTAGATGATGGGTGTCATTGGCATTATGGCATTTCCTTTTGGTACGCTTGAATTCAATGATACGAAACAATACATGATTCCCCTATATCTTGAAATGTATGTTGTCTTTTTAATAATATTCAATAGTAAGATGCATAATATTTATTACTTGGATAAGATTTATTTCCACTCTGAGGAGCTCATCAAAAATAGTAATTGTGGAGCAAGGATGTCAATATGTACTAGCTCAGTTCACTTTGCTGAATCTTCATTGAACAAGGATTACGATAATCACGAACATAAGCATATTTTTGAACTTCGTTGGAAATGCGTATTGTTGGAGAAAGACATGATTAACTGTTGAATAAGATGAGTACTTGTCCTAATACTTACTTTTGTAGAGTTTTAATTTGTCTTTTGGATGGTTTAAAGGTGGAAGGATAGTTGTGCCCTTATAATTTTGACTAATGTTTCCAGAACCTTAAATTTGAATAATATGGGTTTGCTTGAAATTAAAAACAAATTGCACAGATTAGTGGTAATTTAAACGAAAGATTCGTAGTAAATGAGTCAGCCATTTCCACCTTTTGCCACAATCATACACATCATATAAAACAAAGCATAATGTTGTGTGTAAAACTTGCAAGTTATAGGGGCACATTGAGATTGCCTAAAGCCCATACTTTCCTCCTTTCCTTTCGAATGGAAATTTAGATGAATAAATGACGAAACGCATGCAAGAAAACACACTATTATTCTTGGGGAATTTTCTCAGATGCATGGAACACGATTTAATTATCTTCTCGACATATTAAAGTACATTTTGTTCAAAACATATACGCAATAATTATAATTAACTCTATTTATATATGATTTCATTTTCAATTAATCCTTTGTACATTGAACAATAAATTATAATATAGACTTTATATGTACTCCAGCAGAAGCGCAAAAGCGAAAAACGATCAAGGCGACGGGGCTTAATTAAACTTAACTCAGCAGTTCAATTCTAAACTCGTATGTAGCATTAAATTATTCTACTCTACTTACACTATAAAGTCTGCAATCTGTGTTATGCAGACCCATAGTTGTCGACCTAAAAGAAAGAGGTGATACTATTTATCTTACAACAGGAGTATGTAATTTAGTTGACAACAAAAGCAAACAATTTAAACAGCTTGCACTGTTTTGACAATTTGCAAACAGTAATGTTTTAGTAGTAAAGTATTAAAGTTATCTGTTTACCAAATATAATATATATATATATAGTTGTACAAGATCAACGGTTTTTTATATAGATGTATTTTTGAATAGGAATTGCATTTTTATGTCAACTTGTGAGAAACGATTTTTTAAATAACATGTAATACGTACTTTACGCCATTTTTTGGCTTAACGCTAGTTGCATTTTTAGTAAACCAGTCGCTTTAAAGTAGAATAGCACATACAGCATTTTTTTTTGCATTGTATAAAAGAAGGTACACTTCACAGATGGGCACTTTGATTTTTTATGTAATCATTTTTTAATATCGAAACAAAATATATATAGTCAACAAAAAATCGTTACAATAATTGCAAGGCATTTGACTTCAATATTATGTCAGCATTTTTTTGTATAATTTAGCGAATCACTAGTATCCCTCTTATACAGACAGAACACAGAAAATCAGTTTTGGTTTAATGAAACACAAATTGGCACAAAAACGTCCTGTATAAGGATCAGGATTAGGATATTTAACGATTGTTTCTAAATTACCTAAATTTGTTATTAGTTCATTTCTTTCAGTTTGTATATATCTCTTAAATAAGTTTCATTGTGTTTTATTTCAAAGTACGATAAATGATAGCTATTACACCTTCAACCATTCCTATATATTTTTACCTCTACACATTAAGATACATATTTAATATTATGTTGTTGCATTGCATATAACTATCTGTAGTTAATTAAAATGTAAGAACGCACATTGTAGACAGAACATTTTTCTTTCGAGAAGGCATTGCGGTTGAAAGTTACTTTAACAATATGTATAATAATTTAAATAAATGAGATACCTAAAACAGTCAATTCAATGCTAAGAACAGTTCCGTTTAAAATTTAGGAATCATGAAAATACGTCAGCTCTTTTAAGACAAAAAGACCTTTCTTGAGATAAAGGTTACCACTAAAAATGTTCATAAAATACACAAGTCTCAAACTCAGTCAAACCAGACACTGGCGTTGTCGACTTTTTATCATTTTTAAGATACAACGTTGCGCGGTTAGGCATAATCTAAAAGTTAGTACACAATTTATTACAGTTACTTAACTAATGCTTATGATAATTATGTTATGAAGATGACAAAAATCAAACCACATTTATTTGGAAATGTGAAATGTTCCTTTTAAAAACTGGGAAAATATTTTAAAGCCTGTTAGGTACAATAAAAATACAAGAATAATAAAATCGAGTATTTTTTTCAAAAAATTATAAACTAAAAAATAGTTAAAACTCCGGCACCACCGATCAGAGATAATAATATGAATAACTAAGTTAAGTAATAAATAAATAATCTATATATATTTAAAAGTAAAATATATACTGACATCCTTCATGTGTATTTAGCGTGACGGCTTTTTACACAAATCCAGAGGTGCATCTACGCAAACAAAGAAAAATATCAAATTTAATTTTAATGAAATTTGACTTTTATTATGTGAAAAAGTGTTTCATGATTTCGTTCGATTGTTAAAAACTTACCAATATCAACAGATTCATCAACTCGATTCTTTTTCTTTGCACTCAAATTCAGAGCCCCACATGAAGGTATTTCTATCGTAGATATTGCACTAGGTGTCCTGCTGGCTGGTGAACTTTGACTATTTCTCGGAGTAGCAGTCGCATTGCGGAATGCAGGTGAAGAAGCTGGAGGAGAATGTCCGTTCACAATGCCCTGCTGCCATGCATTTCGATGATTTGATGATGCTGGAGGCTCCTGATTTCTTCGAGCACTTGTTTTGGCAGGGGGCGGTGGTGGTGGTGACGAATGTGAACTTGTCGGTGGAGTAGCTGACATTTGAAAGTTTGGCATTGGCATCATACCCAAATATGACGCCATTGCTGCTGCCATTGTACTATTCACAGGAGGAAAGAGATTTCCCGGAATAAGTGATCCATACTGCAGAGCTGCAGCAGCCGCCGCTGCAGTAAGGGCATCAGTGGAATGTGGATTGGAGTTGGTACCTCTCGCCAGCAAATCGTACGGAGAATTCAAGCCAAGCGGAAATGATGACATCAAAGAAGACAGTGCAATATTAGTAGCAATACTTTGGTTCGACTCTATTGATTCCTTTAGAGAATGCGCTGCTAGATGGGATGATCCCGATGATGACATACCACTACCCTTCTTTGTTGTTCCGCCAGAACTATTCGTCTGTTTTTCATGCATTTGAAGATTTCGATCTTTAGCAGTTTTGTTGAGAACACTACTTTTGCCATTGTTGTTATTATTATTATGATGATTCGCTGGAATGGAACGAGAAATATTTTTATTTGCTCTTTCTGCAGATTTTGATGATGGAATGGGATCCGAGGTGTCCAAAAGATGACGCAAGAAGGATTTCTGATCTTGGTCAGGACGATGACTATTGACATTCCTGATTGATGGATTATGCAGAATTTCCCGTTGATTCTGATAAGTTGGGGATGCGTGGCCACAATCTTTAGTCAACTTGTGACTGGCTTGTTCAACTAGCTTTGTTTGCAAATTTGCAGTAGCATCTCCAGCAATGGAACCAGTTCCTAACAATGAGTTTATCGTGTAGGAGATGGCCTTTGAAACAGTTTGCTGTTGAAGGTACTGTTGTTCCTGTCTCGGGGATATGTGGTCGTTTGATGTTCTGGACAGATTTTTTCCCGGTAACGTAGAATAGCGATTAACAAGCTCACCAGTTAAAGAGGGTTTTAACACACTTCCACCCGCTAAACTTGACCCAGGTGAAGTAGATTTGGCACCAAAGTGAGGACTACGATTACGGCGTTTATTTACAATGCCTTCAGATATACTTTTACCACTTTTCCCATCCAGCATATCTATTGGCGATCTAGAAACCGCAGGCGTGGTGTGTCGTTTATAAAATTCACTATTCAAGCCTGGAATATTCAATATTGTTTTTCCCTTCTCCTGCGTTCGGTTAGGCGACTTTTTCTTTGGACGGATGTTAGTAGTTTCCCTTGATTCCACTTCGTTGAATAACCGTTTTTTCGGCGTGAGAGAGGAAGCTTTACTCGAGACGACTTTCCTCCCTGATTCATGTAGATCGTGTGATTTATACAGTTTCACTTCCTTCATTAGTTTATTTTGACTTATTGTGGCCACTTTCTGCAGATGTGTAATAACTTGGTTCAAAGATGTCTTTTTTGGATGCACAGTTTTTGGTTCATTGGATTCATGATCTATAGCTCCGCGCAAAGTTTCAACGTTTTCATTCTCGTCACTCGAAATTTTACTACTACTATATTTTACATTAGCACTAATACTACTGTCAGTAAGTACAGGAGATAGTTCATCACAGCAACACTGGACACTGTTTTTAAGCTTTACGAAAATATCGGTTCCCCGACAATTATAAGGCCATCTTTCTCGAATTTGTTCCTGAGAGCGAGATAACTCTTTCATTTTACCACGTATTTTAAGGGCACACGGGGCTGGTTTCATGAAGAATTGAAGGCAGGCAGATACTCCTCTCTGAGGCACTGATTGCTTCCAATGATTCTCACGTGTTCGAGGAGAAGACAGCATGGAACATGCATCATCTGAAACTACAATTCCAACAATTTCATTAAAATATTTCATCGTTATTTGAATATTTATTTGATTTTTTCATTGTCATTTTTTACGGCTGTGAGATGTAGAGCTCTCCACACGATGAGTATGCGTTAGAGATGAAGGACTGGCAAAGGAGGACGGTGTGGAATGACATGGAATAGTAGCTTCCTTCACAGCATGGACTAAAGTTGGAAAAACTGTTTTGCTACGTATCTGAACCCATTTCGTTCTTTCACCTTCGCCGTGATGGGAAAGTTCCAAACAAAGAACTCCATCTGAAAACGGAAAGGTGCAAAGTGCAAACATTTAACTTTCACTCTTTTCACTTACTTTAGAGATTATGTTAGAACTGCATGTCATGGTTCATGTCAGCATGTCAGCATGTCACTAACCTTTGAAAAATTTCAACCTTCCACCAGGCTTTTCCTGTTTTGCGTTCTCCACACCTGCTTCTACATCATTTGGCGGAGTCAGTATGCCATTCATTGGCGGTGTAGACCTAGGCGTTGGCACTAAGATTGCGGGTGATGAACTCACACTCCTTTCACTCCCAGTAAGTGGAGTTTCCCCAGTTTTCGATGATATCCCATTAGCAGAGGTAGTTTTTGTGTCAGAAAAATCTTTTTTGCTGAAATCCAAAATGTGTTTTGAAGTAGACGCAGGACTTAGGGGACTTGGACTACCCCCAGAGCCAGACATCGGAGTGTCTGCTGCATCACTCATAATTGGACTCGACATTATTTGCATTGGTCTAGAGATAGCCTTACAGCTAGTTTGAGGATCTCGCTATCGTCAGAGGAGATTGCATTTGCATTGCAGTTAGTGTGTTTATCACATGAGAACTTTGAAGATGACTAATCCTCAAGAAATATAATAAGCAAATTTCAAAAGTTGCATTGGCTTCATTTGCATTGTTGGTCCCAATTCCAATGTGTACTTTGCTTGAGTGCATTTTCTTACGTCTGATTGGAATTGCGAAAACGCCCATTTTTTCCATCTGCAGAGAGACAAAATAATATGCATGAGCTCATTAAACGATAAATCCAACTTATAATGATTCCCCAATATTAACTAATCAATCACAAGACATGCAAATAGTATTTGCATATTTTAATTTTTCATTACTCTTAAGTGGTGGTTTATATTTTATTTGGAAAGAAAATAAGTTCATGGACCTTTTTGTAAAAAACTCTTTTTCATACGTATTTATCGTAAATAAACTTTCACCATGCACAATTGCCTACATTATTATTTCGCTCGATAAAATTTCTCAGAATCAAAAACTACTTAGGTATTTCTAGCGTGTAGTTATATAAGTCTAGCTGAGATTCATTGTTTATCCGTTGTAGCTCGTCGTAGCTTACCTCATTCACAGATTGAAAAGATTTTCCCAATTGCGAAGCAGACACAGGCATAATCTTGGTTTGGCCATACTGATGATGCTGACAAGCATTTGTATTCCATTGCATTGCTTATTCGTTAAGTTGCTAATTGACAGTCGTTCGTATCACCAAATCACACATCACTCAATTGCATTATATACATAAACATACGTCCATACTTCACACAGCAGCAATGGAAAAATATCGGGCATTCTCATTTCTCTTTTTCCAATCAATAATAAAATCCATTCCAGTTATATTCCTCCACAACACAATTGCATCCGATAAGCTGCAAATTACTCGCGTACATATTGTGCTTTATAAAAAGTATGAATTTTTTATTCATATAGCACACACACATCCATGATTGGCCTCTCCTCCACCACATCAATCTCTCAAAAATGCATGTATTCCATTGTGATATGATGATGACACTCGCTCACTCACTCCTCCACAATCGCTCTATATGTAAAATAATTTAATTGGATATCATAAGCTGCTGCACAACACATCACAATACAAGAAGACCTTAACTTCATTTGTTATAAATACGAAGAAAGAATAACAAATGTCTCTAAATTTGGAAAAGAATTAAACAGTTATTTCTTACTCTAAAATCGCACTTTTTTTCTTCCAAATAATAGCAAACATATTTTTTTTTCTCTCAATCACTTGTACTTCAGCAGCAAATTATCTACATTAATATACATACATACAACTTTATTTGAGTAAAATCTAATTGCATATAATAATATATGTAGCATGTAATATGTTATTATTATACATACAAAAATTCTAACAGCTCAGCGGAGATCAGAAGACTACTTTTCAATTCAAGAATGACGGACGATCAACTACTAATTGTACACACCGTATTCTTCTCTCTCTCTACCTACTGCACTGCCACATATTTTATAGAATATATAGTTAATAAGATCTTTAATCTTTAGTCTCATATTTATTACCTATATATGATGTGCTCTTGGGTGTAATATGTTAAAAGTTGCAGCTTGTCTTCTTCTCGTAGCCTGCATCATTATTCGTCAGTCAGTATTCCGTGTGTATGTGTAATGTATGGTGAGTGTGCGTGTGTGTGCTCCATATGCCCATCATTATGAAAGTAAGCTTCGTTGTGATTGTAGAAGCCTTTTTCTTTTCTGCTGCTGGTGGTAAATCTGGTAAAATAGCTTTTATGAATGTAGTAGGTATGTGATGGACTGAGCACTTTTAGTAGTAAAAGTATGGCTATATCACATACTTTTTTTGGGCTTGCACAGAGGGAATACAATAAAGTAGGTAGTGTGCACAAGGAGCACTTTCAAAGTTATTGTGTAATGTAAACGGGAACGATTCAACACCCTAGCAAGCAAGCATCATCAACCAACAAACCCATCATCATAATATCCTCATGTCTTCTTGAGTTCACTTTTTAGATCATCCATCCTTATCCCAACAACCAGTAGACACGTAAAAAAAATATTTTACACACATATTATGAATGATGGAAACAATGAGAGCTTCTTTTTACTTTGCAGGTCTACAAACACACAACAAGCATCAAAAAAACCAAACCAGCAAAGAGAGGATCGTTTATATAGCCGATCTATATAAGTTATGCAGAGTATGCAACAGCTTTTTTTTACAACAGAGTAATATTTTTTCTTGTGGCTTGTCCAACCAAATCTCATTCAGATGAGTTGGTAGTAGCTTGGCAGCTTCGTGAATTGTCTTGTAGATTTGATGCATCATAAAACAAGATTTCACTCATTGTGCCTTCCCACACCCCACACACCTTTTTCTTGAACTCGGCTCTCGATCTCGGCTTGCCTGTGAACTTTTGGTATTTTCATGTCTATTCAAAGAGTAGGGGATTTGTACAATTAAAATAAGATCACATTGCAGAGGAGTTTGTGGATATGGATGTAATTATTATGATTATTCGAGAGAATAAAAATGTATGCATGCATATTATTCGATGTTATATTATGCGCTCTTGTTTTCTGAGGAGTTGCAAGCAGTCAAAAAGATGAAAGACTGCAAAAATATGTGACGCAACGCAAAGGAAAATTTTATGACTCTTTTACAGTATTGGTGGCGGTGTGTGCTATCATCACCCTAAAATACATGTCTATAATAATATACGAATATGGCCAAGAAATTCCACCTCCAGCTTTCCTGACTTCTTTTATTATAAGATCGTGTTCACTAGTTCTATGCATTTTAATCCATTATTTTCTCTCTATGAAACAATGCAATATAAAAACAAGTGAAATACCACTGCAGCGTGTGCATCACACACAGCAATCATAAAACTGGGTATATAATAGTTTAAGCAGACTAATTAAATTTAACTCTTTTAAGCATACAAATTATCAAAATATAAAACTTTTTCAGATAACATACCAAAAATGTTTGCAGCAGCGAAAGAGTTCAACCCATAAAAATGTAGGGAAGCAGCTGCACTTTCTCAAAAAAATAAAACCATATCGGATCTAAATCTAAATGGCAGTGGTTCTTTTGCATTCTTTACGCTACTGGACGAAGACGCTTGAAGACATACATACATGCATTGTAAGATAGGTAAAAAAATGTTTTCGTACGAGAAGCAAAGATGAAGAAAAATAATATTGTGAAGAATTTTTCAAGAAGAAAAAAAATGGAGCGAATAAGCATCAAATGCATTATAATTACATAGAATAATATTATACACATGCAGTAAAAAAGGGAAAAAGCTTGAAGTTACATAAGGATTCATCGAGGATACGCGATACAATAACGCTACGCAGGAGGAGGGCAGATGATAGATAGAATTACGTTGTACGTACAAAATAGAAAATGGTCATAATAAAGACGAGGAACGAGCCACTGTTGACTGGTGTGAGACACCAAGAGTGTGCCGTACATTTCTTTTCAGAGCTTTTTTTTTCTATTAAAGACATAAAAAGACAAGTCAGCATTACAGCAGCAGCAGCAGTGTTTGGAAGAAAGATAAATATCGCGATAAATATCGTGACGATAACGATAAAGATAACGATAAACTTATCTTTTATCGTTATCTTTCATCGTACCCCTCCAAAAAAGTTATCGTTTATCGTTATCTTTTGTAGGTCACCTCCAGTAAAATTATCGTTTATCGTTATCGTTTATC
>JAQIXW010000785.1:0-24722 GCA_034700685.1 Willowsia buskii
TAGAATTTGATACCATTTCACACAAGATGTATTAGATTTTTTATTCATCTACAAAATGGCGTTGTGTGTAAATATATGAGAAAGCGTCCATAAGATTCTTTTCTCTATCATACCAAGTTTTTTTTCACAATAATTCTTAGCATGTAATAATGGCTCCAAAAAAGGCTGCGACGGGTGTGCTTGTCATGCATATATTATTAAAGGTATGCCTTTATCTTATATTGTATGTATTCGTGCTGGCTGGTATTAAGTTAGTCTTTTCCTCAAAACTTAAGCGTAACTTTTTTGGACATTCTTCTAAAAGATTGTACAGGTGGGTGAGGCTGTTTCTCGGTGGGGCTTAGTTACGTTTGAGAACCCACCTGAGACGAAAACTAATGAAATGAAAGAAAGAAGCATGAAATAAATTTCCTAAGCTTTTATAACATAACAGTAGTAGGGAAACGATATATCGTAATAATAATAATAATAAAAATATTCTAGAAGATGAGAATGTTAAAATAAGAAGAGAAGGAAGAAACCTGTTGACGACCGACTGTAATGTAAGGAGTTTGTTAATGTAGCAAAAACTGCAGATGAGTAAAGTGCTCAAGCCTATAAATATCCTTTCCCTGTCGTAGTTCCAAAAAGTTTCTAATTTTTGGTATAATGATGACAAAACGGTGTATGCAATGCATTTGGAGCTGTAAATCACACGTAGGCGTATGATTGGAAATTGTTAAGTGCAATTTTATGAATGTTATATGTTTCATTTGTAAACAAGAGATACACAAGTAACAGATATTTGAAAGTTACACAGCACAGAATGTATTCTATTTTCTTTCTCAACTCGTCAAGGAAAAGTTTCCTAAAAGTTATAAATTTTTACTCTTGTTTTTGTATCATCGTCATTATAAATATTATGTATCTGGAAAGTTTATGTAAGCAATTTCCTTATATAAAGGTACATACTTATAAACTTTAAGACATTATCTGTTACTGGCATTAATATGGTTATCAGTACAAACTGTTATGTTATAATGGGATGATCATCATGACGAGTGTTAGCAGTAGTTTAAAGGAGTGTTACAGGTAGAGTTACGTTTCCAGATGGTGTTGTACATCACAATGCAGTAGTCGTATATTATTTGGAGGTAGCGTTTGAGTAAGCTCCCACGGGAAATGTATTTTGGTGTCCATTCGCACTACTCGCTTCTCTCTACGTTTCACTCAAACGTCTCCTTCGACACTGCAAGTTGTAAGTAATGTGCACAGGTAGAGCATGTGACTATAAATATCTTGGAACATGTTAAAATGCTCGTATTGCATGTATTCTGAAAAGTAATATCCGCTTAATAATGATGAGTACACAGAAGTAACTAACATCATCATGAGGGATACGCAAACATTCAGTACTACCACAGTACACAAACAACTACCAATTCTGATGCCACTGTACTGCCAGTCCGCGCATCTCATTTGGTGGAGCGAAGGACGAAGTGAAATTCAGTAAAGTCGCTCGTTGAGAGGGGAAAAAATTGGGGAAAATCTTTATGGCATATCTTTCCACAAGAGAAGTGCCATGTCAGCTTTATAGTAGTGGTGTTAGTTTGTGGGAAGCAAAAAAAAATATTTTCGGATGAGAATGATTATTTACTCATGCAGTTATCGGTTCCTTCCTTTTCTATATCTCTCATAAAAGGATAGCATATAGGTTTATTTTGCACACACTCATAGGCATGTATAAAATGGGGACTAAAAGCATTCAATATTCTATAATAAGGTCTACCTACTGGGGAGAAAAACATGTACCTGTTACAACAACATATTACTTTAGGGATAAATATGTGGCGAAACCGTAGCCCATTCAACTTAACAGATAGTCGACATTTCCATTTTCGTATAAATTTAATGGCCTTCTTGGGCTAAGTGAAGGGAGAGATATTTCAAGTGTCGGAAGTTTTTTGCGGTTCTTTTTTGGCGGATAAGAAGAAGATGGAGAGGACCCTCATCTTCGACTGTGGCGATACCAGTGGTGTTTCCATTTCTCCTACCAAAACACCACCAGTTCTATCGCTACCAGTTATAATAATAATAAGTGTGTAGTAGTCTGTATATGAATGTTTGGTGTGTGGCTTGCATGATACCAAAAAGTGGTTTCAACCTGTGGAAACTTCAATTTATTATTCATAGACTGTTTGGGATCATTTTGGCTTTGACTCTTTGCCATATCTTTTACTTCCCTGGGAATACATTTTTTCGCTCCTTTTTTCTCCATCCGTTTTTTACGTCCTGTTGGACATGGTCTACTTGGAATACTATAATAATATACGCGCTCTCTTCTCTTGATGCATATAAACGAGTTATACCTTTTATATACGTTAGAATGATATGAGATGCAGAGTACTTGAAGTGGCATATTTATTTCAACTTTTCAAGAATTACATATTCTTGACTTGTACCCCGAAGTACACTACAATATATTTATTTTTCTCGGTTTAAGTTTTTACTTTATTCGTTTATTCATGCTTTCCTATGTGTTAAAAGAATATACCTTTTACTTTAGTCAACGGTTGTTGCTACACTGAGGTCACGTAACATGTATAACCCAATGTCATACATCAGTGAAAATGTATAAACTGTCTTGTTCACGTCTCGCAAAGCTATATATGTATTCATATGACCCTGCAAAAAGAAAGTCTATTCATCTACGACCATTCGTAACAAGTACACACTTACAACCGCAAATTATACGAGCCTAACAAGTTACCTGAAAAGGCTTAGAGATCATGAAAGAATACTAAACGTTCATCCTTAGCCGTTGCATATGTACATACGTATGTATAAGTATGTGTTCTCTAAGTTGTTGTCGTACATCCGAATGTAAGTAGGAGGACACAGACACTTTTTTCATACTTACCTCAACCACCAAAAAAAAGTTGCCGTCTTTCTGGATGATGATGATCATCATGTACAAACTCGTACTACTTTTTTCCTTCTGACTTCCCGTGGGAAAAGTTATCTCTTAGTATTTTCCTCTTTCTCTCCTACTATAAGAGTATATAGCATCGCTTGCCAACATCTCTAGCAGCATTGCAATAGAGCTGGTTGTAATGAGATACAATGAATAAGAATTGGTTGAAAAAGAAAGAAGACCATTTTCTATGACCATCTACGCAAGGAAAAACGGAGAGAAAAGAGAGTTTTAAAAAACTTTCCATTTTTCCACTTGAATCTAATGGGATTCTCCTCGGCGGTGGTGTAAAAAAAAGAATCCGTTTTCAACTATAACTGGTCCCATTTACCTTTTCTAGTCATAAAGGTGCATTATATGTACATGCATTCTATATAGTTTATAGTAGTACTATGTATTATTACGTCTAAAAAAAATAACGCATGTGACTTGCTTTTCCCAACCGCTTTCTATCTCCTTCTCTCCGTGGGATCATCATACATTGCAAAAGTATATGGAGCAGAATGTATGATAATGGGAAAAGAAGGCAACTCATCGTTCTCTTACTCGACTTGTCTAGTTGAACTTTTATATCTCTTAAGACACTTAGTGATTGTTTAGCTTGACTTATTCTCTAGTTGCAAATTGGATTCCGTGGTTTTACCACCAACAAGCCATTCATCTCGTTTGTTTTTAATGCGCGGCCGTTATCATTCGTGTTGGCGAAATGAGAGAGCCATGAAAAAAGGTGTTATTTTGGGCATTTACTCATTCATTCATGGAAATTATTTGATGACTCTTTGAAAAATTGATGAAAGTAGAGAACTTGGGGAAGCACACAATGATTTTTATACTCTCCTCTGGAGGTTATAAAAGCAAATGACAATTATTATTATTATTATCATCATCATGTTTATACACTGTTGTTTCGAAAAAAAGAAAGAGAGAGACAGATAGAGCATAATGACTTTCACTTAACCTTAATCATTTTAATAATCATGGACTTTTTTAAACATTTATGTGAATAGGAACAAGTATCAAGATGTTGACGGTTGGTGGTATGTACATTTCCTGATTTGTCAACCTTGCATCGACTAAACATGTACCAGAGCTCTTTGTTAGAGCTCCAGCAAGAAAATCAACCCCTGCCATCGTACCAGCAAAATTTGGCTAAAAATAAAAGTGAAAGTTATTTTAGGGGTTCATTGAGTGCGATCATCAAGTATAAGCAGGCGTGTCACAGCTAAAAAAATTGCGTAAAATAATCTAGTAAGGACGTGGTGAGTCGTCGTCGCCATGAGTAGTTTGTTGGACCATTTGGACAGCAATCAAAGTGAGAATGACGACATTCATCTGCTGTTCCCCAAGTGTAAGCCCCGTGCCTCTTCTGTTGGAACGGAGTCACAGTCACAGTCCTCCGAGTCCCAGTCAAATTCCCAACAGTACCTAGCTGACAATTTTAGAGATCAAAATTTAAACCATCCTTCCTCGGCATCGTTAGGTGGTGGTGGTGGGTCATCCTCTGCAAGGCAATCATCCCGACGGCACTCTTCTTCCGGGTTTACACAACATCATCATCATCATCACTCACAACAACAGCAACAACTTCCAGATAATCTCCTAAAACACTCCAAACATTCTTCTTACCCCCCATTGCTAACAACAGCGACAAGTCCTACAATCACCCATAATAATACTGGTAATAACTCATACATTGGTCACGGTCCGTTGTCCCCTTATGACAATAATAATTTAACTCACGATATTGTTGGTATTACTAATAATAAATCAGATTCGCGTTCATCCTCTCACCATCAGCATCATAATCACCACTCCTCCTCTTCTTCCTCCCGACATCATCAGCACCTCCAACAACAACAGCAGCAGCAGCAGAGTGACAGCAGTGATAATTTCCCACTAACTCCATCATTCTCTTCCTCATCAAATTTTACTGGAAATAGCGTTGGTGTAGGTAGTACTCTTTTGAACACTAGCAATAGCAAAAAAGGTGAAAGCCATAATAATCACCAGCATCATCATCATCATCATCACAACAGCAATATTCATCACAGTTCTTCAGGTGGTGGAAATAATATTAAATCTCATCACCATCATCATTCGCATTCACGTTCGAAGAACTCAATCAGTAGTAGAAATTCTCGACACGAGTCGGTCGCAGGACTTGGACTGTCTTCAGGTATTGTGGGAGCGGCAACAACAACAAGTTGCCAGAGTCAAACTAGCCGACATCATAGTCGTTCCTCACATCATCGCTCGAAAAGAGTAACTCATATGACGGAGAGTTCCTCGTGTGAGCCAATTTCTCCAGCAGCGGTAAACAAAACATCATCTTCTTCGTCACGATACAATAAATCTCAAAAGTCTTTAGCAGACGGGAGTGGAGTTGGTGGTGGTCCAACCAAATCATATTCCACGTTGTCACTCGGCTCCGGAATGGAATGCGAGCCGTTGGATGATCACCACTACGACGACAGTTTCTGCACGACTCGTAGTAGTCGTAATTTAGCAGCTTCATCAAATGGTGCTTCTTCATACAATAGTGAACATTCAGCCTCAACCCGGACATCAAATAATATTCCAGGTAATGGGGGCTGCTTACGAGATTCTCGTATAGAGATTGCAGGTGGTCGCGAAGTCTATTCGCAAAATCGAATCCGAGCTGGCCGTAGACTTCGAGGCTCCTCCTCAACTTCTTCTTCTACGGAGATGATGGCGGATTCCTCCATGTCCATGACTGCTTCGTCCAGTAGTTCGGCTGGAACAAAAAGTAGGAGAAAATCACCCAATGTTCAACCACAATTGCAGCAGCAACAACAACATCAGCAACCGCAACTTGTGTGCACAAACGGAGACGATGATGGTGGTGGCGGCAATGGAGAGCATTCTGTGTGGGAACCGAAGCATTCCAAAGGCTACCAAGAAAACCCAGTTATACCTACGAGATCTCATCATTCGAGCAGTCATCGACACCATGGGAGTCAGCATCATCATCATCACCACCATCATCAGCAACATCATCATCACCAGAGCCATGCCAGAAACAGACATGTCTGTGGATATCCTCATTGTGATCATACAAAAGTTTTGAGTTCCGCAGACATGAGCCCGGCATGTGGTGGCTCTTACAATAAAAGCAGCACCAGTGGGCCAAATATGTCGCATAACAGTATAAGTAATACCTCTTCCAGTGGAGCAGGTCCGATGACTGTCAAAGAAACTGTCTTTTCCACTGAGATCACGTCCATTGAAAAGCCCATTGAATCCGAAAGCACAAGTGAAGTTATTAGACCGACGCCTACATCACCGGCAACAACAATGCAACCGCCTTATATCTATGAAACTACTGTAACTGAGGCTAGAGGCGAAATCATATTTGACGATATTGGAAACTGGGGTAGGAATGGTGGCGCTGGCAGAGATGGTGGAAATAGTAACAATGTTGGTTGTAGTGGAAGTGCGGCGGAAGGTGGACTATGTATTGAGCGGGGCAACAGGAAAGAATCAAGTAGTATGATGAAAAGAAGTCCTTCCGGTGGCCGCAGGAATAGCAGTAGCAGTAATACACAAGGGGCACAGTTGAACATCTTCCATTCTGACTTCATGGGTGAAAACGAGAACGATATGCATTGCTGTGGAGTCGAAGATATGAATCATTCAGGGAGCTCCATGAACACTAGCTCCGCACCAACTGTTTTACTTCAAGGATCTCCCTCGCCATCGACTCGAGGTGGAAATACTACTCCAAGTGGATATGAAAGTGATGAATACTCTGGCGTAACGCCCGTGTCGTTGAACATGATGGGCTGTAACAATAAAGGCTGCCTCCCAAATAATCGATTAATTGGAGCTGTTCCTATTGCTGAATATGAGGGATCTCCGAAGAGATATGGTTTGAGACAGCCCACGCATCCAATGCCAACTCATTTGGACTTGGTCGACGTAGACATGCCGATGGACAACAGCGGACTACGCTCTCCATCTGAAATTAACTGTGGTGGTAGTGGTGGCGGCGGCAATGTCGTCGGCAGTTCGCATCACGTCGTATCGTTGATGTCACCTAGTCAGCCGAACAAGCCGAATGTCCCCACCACTGCCTCATCCTCCTCCTCGTCATCGCTGGACAACACCAACTCGAACACCAGCTCAACCTCCAGTAATCGCAATTTGTACAGTAGTAGAATTAGTCCCAGAGTTTTATCCCCCTCGCAAAGCGTCTCCAATTTCCCTTCGCGAGTGCCCGGATTCCCTCAACGTATTACGCCCGTAACCAGTTCGTTGGACTCCTCTTCTCTTGTGGATTCCGGTCTGGAAAAGTCTGAAGCAACAGATATAATAAAAAGTGATAGTATGTTGGAAACAGAGGGTGGTGACATGTTGGTGAGCAACTCTTGTCATCAAAATTCCACTAATAATGATGAATGTCTGCAGCAACAAGATCATATGAGAATGCAGTATCAACAGCAGCAGCAACCACATCACCACCACCGTCATCCCCAGCAACAACAAATAAGCCATCTCGCTCTCTCACAACAGCAAAAACCTCAGGATAATAACTCCCACTCCCTACGCGGCAGCGACATTGATGAACCACCTTCTTCCACGTCATTATGTCAAGGACAATTAGTCAACAGCGACCATTCCAGTGACTTACTTTTGACTGATCAGCTTAATATAAAAAGCGAAAAATGTACTCCATCCAGCACAACTAATCTCTGTGGAAATCCTCTGGTAGATGAAAGCCAGCAGATGCATCATCATCGCCAGCAACAGCATCATCACAACATGGTATTGGAACTGGTCGACTCGGCTTCCCTTTCCGAGGATCACCATCAGTCACTACAACAGCATCATCAACTGCAGAGCACTGTCCACTCTGTATCAACCGCTACTGGAGATGAAAGCACAAAACAACGCACTGCTAGTCATACAACAAATAATAGTGATAGTATAGTGGACGATCAATGTTTAATTTCTGTACCTTCGTCCTCCTCCTTAGATGTCCAGTGTGCTAACGAGAGCATAAGCGGTACACCAGGAGACGGACACAATTTACTTGGTATTGGAGCCAATTCCTCGGACTACCTCTACGAGTTCTCAGAAACGAGAAAAGTGTTGGAGGAATTCTTTGGAAGCGTAAATGTAGTTGGTGGTGCAAGTGGTGGAGGGAGTGCAGGTGTATCAAGTACAGTAATTGGTCTTGATGGGAGCAGTATGAGTTTGAACCAAGGGCCATTATTTGATGAGTTGGACTATACGCTGAAGAGACAAGCAGGGAACTCGTACGTAGGGCTGAGGTTAGCTGGTGAAAGTTGCGCGAATGCGGTGGAGGAGTCCCCAAAGAAGCCTGCAAGGAGGGGAGTCCTTTTAATTGGAAGTAGTGATGGGGATGGTGGTGATGGAGGCGAGGCTGCGTCTCCCCGTCTCATCTCATTCCAAGAAATTACTCTACCACAAATTCAGCAGCAGCAACAACAGCAACAAAAGTCAGCACAGAATCCACCACGGGACCTGAATGACAATGATATCGATGGGGATACGTCCTCAACAAACACGGAAACGGATAATTTAGGAGATACGGAAGTTGGACTTCAGGTAAAACCATGCATTATTTCTTCATGCTACTGCTAGTTTTTGTTTGGTTATTAAAATTTGCTGGTTGGAAACCAAAGAGAAAACGAGTTGGGGAGACCGAGTGGCTGTATAATTTATTATGGCATCGTGCTAATGTTTAACAATGTGCTTCGTTTTTATTTTTAGTAGTGTTACTTTTATTGTAAGTTTTACTTATGTTTGTGTTAGCCATGAAAATTAAGACATTAATATTATCTACCTATAAGTTTGTTTATGTATTCATACCGTTATAAACACACAATAGTGTAGTGCAGCACCACTTTTGTTTATTGTTGTTTTTGTTTTATTACCGAGAACGTTATTTTCTTCTCAGTTTGTTGTTTTACGCTGATGAAAAGAATTATTCATATTTTCATTTATGACTTTTGGGAAAATTATATTAAGTTTCATAGCATTTGTAGCTGCAGCAGCAGCAGCAGCACGGCACCACACCGGCTTCACAGAACTTGCTATATTTTGCACTTATTATTATTGCTTCCTTATTATTATTATGTGCTCTTCTCACTTGTTTGCCCGGCTTTAAAAGAAGGTATGATCGCAGAAAGAATCAAGTAACAGCAGCAGCGACTATAGTGAATAATGGTGTCACACGAATGTGAGCGTGTAGCGAAATATTAAGTAGGAAGGAGAACAGACACACAGTGAAATGGTGAAAGCAGCCATGTAACAATACCCACTTTTTAATGCATACACTGTACGCAGAAATTCACCACCACCACCCATGTCTAGTCATGACTTTCTCTCGGTTGTTTCGTTTTTAGCATAGAGCAACATCACTACTACTACTACTACTTTTCCTCCACTATTTCCACTGCCAAAGGAAAAGTTTGTAAATTCCCCAGAGAGGAAATGGACTTTTTGGGATCCTTCTACTACTTGCCTCTTTCTCTTCTCTCAGTCAAGCCGCTCTTTCTTTCAGTGTGTACATGCTACCTTAAGCCAGAAGGGAGGAAGGCGGCAGGAAAGCAATTGACGAAATTTATAGTTGCTTTAATGGTCTGCATACGTAATGAGACAAAACCTAGAGAGAAGGAGAGGTTTGTTGTAGTTAGTTTGTTAGTTAGTTATAGATACCACATACTCTACAGTCGCACTCGTCGCTGCTACCAAGAAAAGTAGTGTAGTATTACCACCAGCAGCACCACCAGTGCTCCTGCTTTTCATTGTAATAGTTTAAAAAAGAATGATAGCAATAATGCTATCTATATTTACATGAAATGTCTGGATGCTATTTTAATTCTGGGAAAAAGGAGGCAGTTTGGAGTAGTAGTGAATGGAGCAATGCATGGATGAACACATATACATAGCCAACACCTCTATACCTCACTACAGAGATCGCTTTCTTTACTTCGCCATGATGAAATTCTTTGTTTGCTCTATTGCCATTATTTGGTGGAAATCCATATAATTGGAAGCCAATTCCCAGACGAAAAAAACCTTGTTTGTCCACCTGCCATAATATACTTTATAGAAACGACTGTAGAAGCGATGATGTCGATATTATATAGTAGTAATCATCCATATTAGGCGACATATTGTCAATGAAATAAAAGTAGAGATGGAACTTGTGTGTTTGCTCACGCTGGCCTGTTTTTCACAGTAAGTGTATTGGGTTGGTTGCCAATATGTAAAATAAAAGTAGTAATAATATTATATTATCATGCCTGTAATCAAGTATGCAGGATTGGAGTAAACACATTAAAATCTACCTTTTTCTAGTTCTCATGTCCATTTTCCAGTAGTAGACGTTGCCATTGTCGTGGGTGGTGTACAAAGTAAAGTGTAAACTTAAACTCTTTAAAACACACGTTGTAGTACCATGTTCGCATGTTCCTCCCTCTCAATCTTCAGTTTAGGTCTCAATGGATTCTAATTATTAGCTTAGAGACAAAGAGATGGCTTATTTACATACGACGACGGGCGACGACGAGGAATGGGAGAGTTTTCATGCGACTACTTTACTAACAAAAGCGACCGTTTTCACGGAAAAATCCCTGTGGAGTACGTACGCACACGTACAAACAAGGGGAGTTTAAAGTAGAATGATATTTCTATCTTCACATATGTTTAAAATTATACTGTTCACTAGATTTAGTTTAGTTCTGTCAATAAAATCAGTAAGTACTTTGTAGCCGTTATGGTTGGTTTGTTGGAAAGGAGATGAGGAGGGTGAGGTGAGGATTCTAGTCGTTTTCAGAGATTCGCGAACAGTTTTGGGGATTTATTTTGTGTGGGCAGTTGCAGAAGTGTACGGTAAGTATTCAGAGGACAGGATACATACAATATCACAGAAAAGTCGGAATGATAGTGGGAACAAAAGAGAGAGGAAGATTGTTATTCAGGAAATTAAGCCTGATTGCAATGCACGGAAAATGGTTGGGATGCCACTTGGGTATGCTGTGATGTAATTAACCACGTTTGTAAAATGATGCGAACTCTTGCTCTCGTTTGCCTGTGTGTGATGACTAAAGTATATCAGAGCTGTCCTCATCTACCTCAATGCTGTCTCCATCGGACACACACACACGTTCATACTCCCATCATCATCATCATCACGAACTTTTTGTTCTATTATTTAATCTACAAGCTTTCCCATCTGTTTCATGCTTGATTATATCCTAAATGGACATTCACATTTGTTTTTATAGCCATTTTATTTCCGGACCAACTCCTCTTCTACTTATGCCTGCTTACACATACAGTTTTTGCTTCGAGTGCTCTCCTGCTGCTGCTTACATCTCTCTCTGCTTTCTGCATACACTTTTTTTGCCATCATGAGGCTGTTGCGTGCTACTGATTGCGATTGGCAAATAAAACACATTTGCTGAATTTAGTCCTTATAATAAGCACAGACATTGCACATTAAAATCTATTTTTGCTTAGCTTTTTAGTATGTTCTTCCAATTTAAAGCCCATTTCTCGAACACACAAAAGACCTAATTTTATGTGCACATTAATTAAAGCTTATTATCGTTTTTGTCTGTGTGTTGAGGACGAGCCTCACGGTTTTATTGTCACTCTATGTAATTAATCATTAATGAAATTTTCTCTTTAATTGCCTTAGGTGGGTCTAAGTCGCAATTTCACTTTATCTCCGGAAACAACAGACTGTGACTCAAATGAGCTGGAGAGTGAGATCTCACTTGATTATGAAGCTTCTTTACACTCATCAAGTCGGGTGGGGGTTAGTATGCCCGCAGTGGAGGATGGCTTGTCTTCCGGAAACGTATCCGACACAGAGGAGAATGCCCCTTCCTCTGATCAGTTAAGCAATGACCTTAAAAGAGCAGCCCAACAACAAGGCCTTCTCTGTTGTAATACGTCTGGCCCTAGTAATAACCCTTCTTGTAGTAGTATCACGAATAATATCACATGTACCGGCCGCCAGCAGCAGCAGCTATCATCATCTTCTATCGGAGTTGTACATTCTTTGAGACGGGAACATTCGCAACAAAATCCTTCCGCTCATCATCAACAACATCATCATCACCATCATCATTTGATTGAAGATGGACTTGGATGTAATGGCACTCAACAAGGAGCTGCAGCTGGAGTGTCATTGCCTTCATCATCCTCATCAGCCACAAACAATTCCACTTCCACAGCCCAAAACCCGTTGCAAACATCATTATCTTCAACTTCTCAGCAGCAGCAACAGCATCCAGTGTCTCCCTCCTCATCTTCCTCCATCTCAACTACAAAAATCCCGTCCGATCCTAATCCTACTTTATTGCTTATGAAAAAACAGATTTCTGAGATTGAAAAAGAAATAAAAATGCGAGCTTCTCAACAGAATCAGAAAATGCAGTTACAGCATCACTCTCTGGACACACCAAACAATTCTCACAATAATTCCGCAATGCCTGTAGCTACTGATGAGACTAGTAGTAACAGCAGCACGACTAACAGTGCGTCTCTGAACAACGGTAACAGCTGCGTCACCAGTAACGGTAATGGACTCGCGACTCAGCTGAATGTCTCCTCCTGTCCTGATGTGAGTGCATTGAGTAGTAATAGCAGTGGTGCTGGGGGTGGCCAGGGAGTTTGCTACGCGCAGCAACAACTCTCATCCTCCTCATCCACCGGTAATGGTCCTACTCATCACAACAGTGGAGAGTCACCTCTTGTCTCCAGCAGCAATGGTTTGCAGCACACTTCGTCCTCGTCAGAGAAAGGACAAGAAACGACCAATTTCGATTCAATCGATATTGAGCTCGAAGCGTTGGACCCAATGAGTAAGTCGTAAAATGCATTAAATGCTTTCATTTCATATTATTATTATTATGATTGCCAATTTCTGTTACTTACACACACATTATGTCTTCGAGCTATTCTGTTTCATGAGGATGAGGAGACTCTGTTTAGTTCCATCATTACAATTTCTACACTTTCTCCCATACATTTCTCATTAGTTCACTTCCCATGTCACTTGTCGACCGGAAGTTCCGGAAATAGAGTTACTTCCGACAAAAGTTATCAGGCAGGTATATGCAATCTGCTCACGTTCCACTTGTCATCGTTTCACACACTTTCTCCACTGGCTAGAATCCAAATCTAGCCTCATTTGTACGCAGCAGCAATAAGGAATAGTTTCTGAATGCATCCAATGTATTCCATACGTGTATATTTAATATGCATACCATTAACTATTACCCACGACGATTCTCCTCATCTTCAGAAATAGTAGGAATATAATAATAATGTAATATCTTTATACAGTAGTAGAAAGTAGAAAATGATCATAGCAGTAGTAGTATCGTAACATGCACGACTGAATTGTACTTTTGTTACTTTTGTGTGGTGAAAGAATATCAAATGAAGTGATTTTCATATTCAATTTTTCAAAAGGGCCAACTCCCCCTCCATCTCCAGCGCCGAGTTCTCTTTGCCAACCACAAGCTTCAGGGTGTACTTCCAACACCAACAGATCTTCGTCTTCTTCCACTGGAAATGCCACTAGTGGAGGGTCGAAAATAGCATCAGCAGCTCCAATAAACATTCCTGCTGTTTCAGGACCGCCCGGCAGCAGTGGTAACACTAGAATACCTACAACAACTGCTGAATCTAATACATCTGTAATATCGCCTGACTCGTCCTCCTCGTCATCGTCAGTTGCTGCTGCGATACAAGACATAAAGGAAGCTATTCAAAGAACAAAAACACTCCCAAGGCAGCAGCCGTCTCATGTTGAAACGTCAAGACCAAGTCCTTTAACGTCATCTCAGTCGCATGCTGATGCTCACAACTCGGATACGTCCCCTGTATGGGTTCCACGGTATGTGTGTATTCACTTTTCATTTGCTTTCACTTTTCACATCCAATAATGCGAGCACAAAGAAGAAAAAGAATTGTCTGAAAATTAAGTATGTATATGCTATGCGTACATAATCATATACATTTTATAGGATACACAAATACAATATTATATGAGCATGTTTTTTAATTTTTCTAATATTTCTTGGGTGTTTCATTTCTTTCCATTGTGTGTTTTCCTGTTTATTAACTATTTTCACTGGTTTTTTCTACAATACATTTTTCTTTCACGAGGTACATTCACACTAGACGACATCGTGCCATCGTGCATGTCTTTATATTTTTTGTATGACAGGTAAAAAAATAATGTCAGGTTTGATTATATTCACGTTGTTATTTTCGCTTTGTTTATCATGAAAGCTCACTTTCTCTTGCCTGTCTCATACAGTCAACTCATTTTATCCTTTTTCGTTTTAGTTACATAAACATGACATTACTTAGTTCTACCTAGTAGTGAGCTGAAGATGAATCTGTTTCTGTAATAGAAAGAAAAAAAATCCAGAAGGGACATCATCCTTTATTGTTATAAAAGTGCTGATGTACTTACCTGGTATGAATTCTTTATAATCTTCACGTCACTCTTGCTCTGGTATATCAGCTCAAGACGAAGCTCTACAGGTAGCCTTAGGCGGCTTCTTATTTCTCCGATATAAAAAAAGGAAAACCATCGTCTTAGTCGTTGGAAAAGGATGTGCACAAATCCTTTTTGCTTACCAGCAAGTTTTTTTTCTTCTCTCATTCTTTTTGCTCTTCTTTCCTGGTCCCCATTGTTGCTATAAAATTTTCCGCCAGAAACGACGTACTATTTCCCTGTCTTACTAACAATAGAAAAGTAGGCTACATATCTTTACACAAGTAAAAATTACTATCTTTTCGATGTAGAGTGGAAGTAACTACCACCATCATGCCTAAAATGTGTTACTTGAATACAAAAAAAGAATGAGTTGTTTTGCTTAATATGTCGACAGGCAAGGGACGAGTAGCTACCACCATCATCGATCTGGCGGAGGAGTGAAGGACCCACTGCTGAGGAAGCAGCGATACGACGAAACACCGGATGACGGTAAGCTCAAGAAAAAGAAAGGCATTATATCAAACCAAGTTTTAGTACTACTTCTAGTATACTTTTACTAGAGACTCTGCTTGTAATAGTTTTATTTACTGGTGAGCAGAATAAAAAAGGAAGGGTTAGAGAACGAGCATTAGCCAAAAAAACTACTGAACATTCTATTGTTTCTCTGTCTATAATCGCTGTATATTATTATGGATGTATCAAAATACTTTGCGGAGTCAGGTGGCATTCTTTCTCTTTCTGCTGTTTTTCACTTTCTTATACTCTCTGTGTGTCTATATAGAACAATATTATTTTTATGTAAGCCTTACAAGAGGAAAATTTATATATATCATGTGCAAAGACATGTATAGAGACAAAAAATCGAGAGGGTTTCATATAAGGAAAGAGCATCAGTAGTACAACATCATCATCATCATTATGACGCATACGGGGGAAAGGAAGGAAGGACATATTGGAGAACAGGAAAAAAGGGCTAAAAGCTATACGTAAAATATTGTCTTGTGTAGTAGTTGCAGCAGTGAGCATCACATTGAGCAAACTTGTGTGTGAGGTATGCATTTTGTACACATATTATTGAGCGGATGAACGCTTTTGTATGTTTGTTTCGAAAGGTTATTGGTATAAAAGTAAGCTTAACTGGATGACAATTATTTCATTTCGGAGGAGCAGCTCTACTACAGCGCTCCAGCGGTAGTACATATACAGCAGAGTCCCCAGATCATAATGCTACATGTAACACTTAAGTGAAAGATTTATTGTCTCATGCCTACAGGGATATCTGCACGGCCTTTTAGTCTCCGTTCTCTGTCTCCTCTTCTTGATTCAGCGACACGGTTACATTTTGCTCCTCCGACCGCTATAATGCCACCACCGCTGCTGTTTTTATCGGCGGTGATGATGATGATGTGTATATATATATTTTTGTTTCTGATGTATCAATGTTGTGCTACTCTTTCTACCGCAACGTATGAGGTAATACTAGTCTACACATTACAAACTGCGAGGGCTCGTATGAATGCAAAATATTTTCTGTCGATCGTACGTTTTTTTAAAAAGAAAAATCTATTTTTCAATGTTGGGGAGATTTTTTTTTCACTAAGCACACCACACCACCCGGGATGAATGGAAACAAGTAGTAGTGGTAAACGAAGACAGAATAAACCCTTTTCTCCTCTTTCTCTGACGTTCTCTCTCGTTTTTTGGTCCTCTCGTTCATCTTATTTTACAAAACCACCACCACCGTGTTGTATTGCTACACCACATTTTGTACTTTTTTCTACCCCTGGAGTAACCTTTCAAGAGACTTATTGTGCCTGGAAAGCATTTCAGCGTGAAACGTGCCACGGAGAAAAACCTTTCATGATGTCAGACACTAAAAATGGAAAATTGACAATAATGGGTTCCGGATTAGAGAGATATCGTCCCTCTCTCCTTGTCGCTATATTGCTCTACTGCAATACTGTTTTTTTTTTACTTTGCTTGCTTGCATACAAATTCAAGAACACTGCCATACCATTTCTCTGCCCTGGCAGCATTTTTGAAAAGGAAAGCTGTAAACTACTCCTGGCACTAATATCCTTGTTGTGGGAGTTATTGTGTGTAAAACTATTTTAAAAATCTTCAAAAGGAATACAATCAGGCATTTTATACGTAATAATATTATTCTATGGTACATAACTCTCCATGTTTGTATACGAATAATGTTGCTCTCATTTTGGTTTCAATGGATTGGCAAAGTCTTCTGGTGGCTTGTATGTAACTGTATGCAAGCAGAGCAGAGCACTTCCGTTAGCTGTTTTGTGCGGATAGATAGATTGAGTTTTTTCCTTCTCTATTCATCCCTCACGTTATTACTTACTGCTCATATTATATTTTATGCTCAAGCTCCTGTGCCGTGAGTCTTTGAAAAAGAAAATTGACGAAAATCTGAAAATCCCATGATCATCATCATCGACATCATTCCACAACGTAATTCAATACACAAAGTTCTAAAAATTCAGTAGGATATATTGCTACTTTTTTTAGTGAGTAGTGCATGGTAAAAATGGGGAAGAGTTTGCTGTGTAGATTACAATTTTCAAATGAAATCTGTGGATTTTCCCATTGTAAACAGAAACCAAAGAAAAAAAACGCATGCATTGAATGTGATCCTTTCTTAATAAATACACGCTGAGAAAAACAAGTTTGGCTGCAGCAGTTGAGAACGCAGTTAGTTATTTTAGAGGATGGAAGAGAAGATGAGAAAAAAAAGAGAGTTTTTTATTTGGAGTTTGCTTGTTTGTCTATTTGTGTCAACCCGTCCATCGGTTCTTGTTCTTGTTGAAAGTGTGTGTGCTTGGCGATGGGCGCTTTTGTTCTTCTGTCTGTTGCTTTTCCCCATCGTTGTCGTTCAATCGTTCAAATAGATTCCCATTATTGTTTTGTATGTATTTATTTGGCTTTTTTCAGTTGGAAAAGATTTTTGTTCTTACTACCTATTCATCTTCTTCGAGAAGTAATCACAAATGCTCACAAAAGTTTGTACATACATGCATACATACACCGATAAGATGGAATTGTTATGCTTATAATTTAGATATAACTTTTTATTACGTCTTGGTGTGTTATTTTTCCTTGCGTTTTTTTTCTTTACCTAAAAAATAAGTGAAACTGCACACTAACAATGAGAAAAACAACTAGACACGATGTTCAGTTCTCGGTGAGAGTGATAGAAAGAAAGAGAAAGAAAGAGAAAACGGGAGACATGTGTATGTCTTCTCGGCTCAGTGAGAAAGAGTTTCCAAATCCCATCTACACAATGTTCAACATCATTTGATGAGTTTGTGCACGGAAATGGAAATGGTGAGGGGAGCAATAAGTAAACCAAAGCAAACCAAAGCTTCTTACTGTGGTACTTAAAAGATAAGGAACCATGAGAAAAAAATCTGAATGGCCCAGCAAGAATAAGAGAAGTATAAAAAACTACTGATGATGATCATGATGATGCTGATGGTGATGGCGGCTGTATAGCGGTATTGGTAGTGGTGTGTCGGTTATGTTCCACTACATACACGGCTACTGTTACAGCCACATATTTCTTTGTTTTCTCCTCCTGCTGGTTGATAATGCCCCACTATCAGCAAAACATATAATATTATAGAAGAGCCTCATGCTATTATGTTTTCCTTTCTCCTCTCTGCTCTTTTTTGTTCTCAGCTGGCGAAAAATATAATACGACGTGTGTGTTTTAGATGTACTTGTTTGAGGAGAACTCGCTTCTTTTCTTTACAGTCGTCCAGTATTTTTCCATTCTCTCCCTCTCTATCTTGATCTGGAAACTCGTCAGCCACAATTTAAAGGAATTTACTGCCTTTACAGGAAGCAATTTTCAAGTAGCAGCCAACTGGACAGCTAGCATAATAACAACAACATATACATGACTGTGTATATATTCATGCATCAAAGTGTGTACATACATAATATAATAATGTATGTATGTAGTATAGACATAATATGTCTATTCTTTCCCAACCACTCACTTGAATACTACCATCAATAGCTCTGTTGGTTTTTTTGGGGAAAGAATTGTTGAATTTATAGTGACTTTACTTTTTCACAAGTGGAGAAAGCAGTAAGGGAGGAAAAGAAATCGGATGGAGAAAGCAAGGAAAATCACATTATGTTGCATGCGAGTCTGCCTCTGCTGAGTGTGTGTACAAAGAGGAAGTAGGAAATAGATGGAAAGTGTGTAAAGAAGAAGAAAAGAGTTGAACCTTCACTAGTAGTACCAGAACAACTTCACAGTTCTAAAATACTTTGTTGCTATCTATCCATCCGTTCCATAATACACTTTTTTCCTAATAACAGTAGTAGTACTTGTACTTTTTGCACTGAAGGCTTCTCTCCATGATTGTATGCGTAGGTATGTATGAAGTGAGTGAGTGAAGAGAATGGACGATTTTCTCAGAGGAATTGATTTCAAGAAACATGATGGTAGAATAGGAATTTATAGGAATTAGGTTCTCATCCCAGGATTAGTGGCTAGCGAGAAAATTGCTCCGGCTGGTGCTATACCACTTTCTACATTACTACAACTACTTTCTTTCTATTTTCAACATTATATAGCACAGTGTAATGTACGAACATTGCGAATGTCATTACATTAGAGGAAGCGTTGACGGTGACTGTTCTCCTACTGCTGCAGCAATAATATCAGCTATCATTATTTCTCTTGCATTTGCTATTACCACCTAACAAAGCGTACATTCTTTTTCCTTCGACTTCCTCCTGCATTCGAAACTAGTCTTCATGACCGTATCTTTGCTCGTACGTGTATAGAGTTAATGCATTGATACGCTACAAGCTGATATACCTCACTTTACATTAGATTATTATTATAGCCCTTGTTTAAGATTTCATTGTAGTGATGAAGAAAAAGAAGAGTGGTGGTAACGCTGGAATGAAAGGGATTCTGTATGTGAACGACTTGATGCTTAGCTTAGTACTTTTGAATAGAGTGGAAATGTACACACACACTCACATTTTTCTTTTATTTTCGGGGCTGAGGTTCTTTCACACCCAATCCACCTCTTACATCAGGGCTATGTATCATACTATGGGGAGATACGGTATATAGTTTTCTATAGTTCTTCTGGTAGGTAGTTGTCACTATTATTATTATTATTATGAACTCAGACACAATGACTCTGACTAGTCTGACTCTTTTTTTTCTACAGTACTACAACAGTCACATACTATTGTAATCGTTGTAATAGCTATAAATTGTTCGCAGACCTTTTCAAATCTCTTATTCTCCCTTTTCTTGTCACATTGCATGTCCAGAGAGAAGCAAAACTCGGCTCCGTCATTCCATCCAACTTACATTCACATATGGTTGAGGTTCCGCTACCTTTTCTTTCTGTTCACGCGTATACGACACACGACGTGAACAGATGTGTATCTTTCAGGAAGAAAGAAAAGTCATATAATATATAATCGGTCACGGTTTTTATACCATTTTTTAGGAGTAGCATGGAAATGGAAACGGTTCTCCTATGCACTGTGATGATTGTATTGTGACAATCACGACTCAGCATTCACCCTTTTTTCTGGTGGCGCTGCTGTGTGTCTCCCACCCAGCTAGGTCACACGGCAAGATCATTATTTGCAATAAGTGCAGGTCCTTGTTGCCTCTGAATTGAGAGAACGAGTCTTCGTCACGCACCAATACCTTCTTCCATCTGTGTACGTTCATATAGGGATTGAAAGCAATCGGGTGGCTTGTATAACTACTGGCTCAGATTTGCCACTGAATGTGAATATTATGACGATGCGGTTAAGGTAAATGTGTAGGGAGTGGAATGACGTTATTCGATGGATAGATAGACACATGAAAAATATCAAAGACCTCCTCCCACTCTTATTCTCTTGTAAAAATCTCTTTTCGGTTAACGCTACTGCGGTCTGATATGGTAACATATATCTGTTGAGTACAAGGTGTGTGTAGTTTTTATGCCTTTAAATATGCCAGATGCAGTCAAAGCACAGAATAGTTCTCACGAGAACTTATGGCTCAAACTTGTCCACCATAATTACGTAGTGATCCCAGGGAAGGGGGTCTACGTCCTCTCTTTCTATATGTCGCTGATAAAAACTTTTGCCTCTTATTTATTTGATAACTACCTATATGTTTACGTGCATTATACAAATACATACTGTCGAAGCCACCACCAGCTCAATTTTGGCTATAGAGATATTTGTTTGCAACATTTGTGTGTACAAACACATACGCGAGTTGGGTGTTAATGAAAAGTAAAAACTTCTGATTTAGGGCGTACATTGGCATAATGTACTTTACTGATATTTGTCGGATTTTATATTAGTACAGTGTGTATTGTATGTTTAAAAGCAGTATTGTATCTACGCATTGTTGATGATGACTGACTTGATGAAAGTTACGGTTTGATTTGTGAAAACTTTTGTTATGAGAAGAAAAATTTTTGTGGGTTTTGACTCCACTATATAGGAAAGGGAATGAGAACAACTTCATTGAAATTAGTTTTGTTGTCGCTATTTCTATTTCCTCACCACCACCACCCTATGCTGGTTGTAGTCGTAGTAAAGTTATTATTATGCGGGTTTACCACCACTTTTGATGGAATTTTCAATGCAAGAAACACACAAACAAAGTAAACTAACAGTTGTAAAGCGTAGCTGAAGTGTTGGTAAAGATAAGAGTTTCATTATTACTATTGATATTGGCGAAAGACAGACGGACAAATTACATTTACATCCATGCTCGTCAATGTTCTCAATACTAGGTTTACCATGAATTGGAAAAGAATTTTTGTTACTGAAAATGGAAACAAGATTCGTCGTACACATTCTAAAATTTCTAATACATCCATTCTTTGTTTGGCTGTTGCTCATTCTCTTTCCACATTGTTGTTTCTGATGTGCTCTGATGTAGATCAAAGATCAATAATATATAACTCAATATGCTCTGATGTGTACTTAAGTTTCTAATGTTGAATGTAAATTTGTAATGTAAAATTCTATATCGCAGATGCGGACACTGATCAAGAGACAGACAGATTACTGGGACAGACGAGAACCGAAGATGACTACGGATTTTACGATGAAAAGGTACAGGAAATTAATACCAATTAACTTTTAATCACTTGTGTGCTTTGTTCCTTATTAAAAATAGCTTAGCTCTTGTTGTGGCGTGCCTCCTTTTTACATGTTTGTCTCTGTGTGTGTGCTCTTTTGTGTAACATGTCATCAATGCAAAATATTCCAATTTTCACCATTATTATCACTCTGTGTGCTGTTGAACTTGTCGTACGGATGATGAAAACGTCGACTATATTAGAAAAGCTATATCAAAAATTGCTCATTACTATCATCATCTCCATTGTAAAGCATAAAATAGAGAGAAGTATTTATAATAAAATATAATTGTGTGTTCCGTTCGTTCCCTTTGCGTATATTATACATAATCCAGAGTTCATCTCATCGCATTCTAGAGTTGAATGGATAGATGGAATGTGCTTTCTATTCGTGCATGCATGCATAATAAAATGTACTGTGTGAGTACAATACTCTCTCAGCCTTCTCTACTATAATAGAAAGCACGGACATTGCTGGAATTTTCACTATTTGTATCTGTCTGTCTTCATTTCCCTCTGCACACATAACAAAGATGAATAGATGTTTCAGTGAGAGAGAAAGAGAGCAACGTGTGTGTGACAATGAAGCTTTTGTGGCATAATTTTACCGTTTGTTTGCATATTAAAGCGTTTTTGTAGTACAACCTTTTTCTCAAACACGGATTTTTCGCCTGACATACAGTTATGTAACTTGTAGTGTGGAGAAGCTTCAAAGAAAGTATATTGCACCATCACCTTACACACACCATTTTGCCATTCACTTTGTATCCTCAATACACAACACATTACCCCTAAATTAATGTTACATGTAATAATCTATGTAAAGATAGAACAAATTCAGTTTACGCACTATTACAGCAGCTCTACGTATATATGACTCGAACATTGTAGTATGTTTACCTTTCTCACCTCTCTTCATGACATTAATTTCTGGTTTTAATTTATATAATAACAACGCGACAACATACTGATGAAGAAGTTTGCTACAATAATTTCCTTCCCTTCCACCCTCCTATTCAAAGCCATTCATTATACCTTTCCATTTCTTGTACGGTTTGCCTATTATTATTAATCTACGAACCCACTTACCTTTACCTGCCGTCTCTGTTGTTTACGAAACATTTGCTTCATTCTATAATTTTCATTCAAACATTATGCACACTATTAAATGAAGCTAGTGTTTCGGCTCTTACATGAGAGAGGAATACACGTTAAGAAAGAACAACAAGCTCGACAAGAACTATCCTACCGTCCACAACTAATAATGAGCTATGCAGTAGTAGTGAATTGTTTAATATGGGCTCTTTTGTTCATTCTTTCTCCTCATTCACAAAGCAGAACAATAACAGTCAGCTCAGAGAACATGATAATTACTCTGTGACAATAATTTCACTCCAGCTGCTGCTACTATATGCTGTAGTATTACCTTTCCTCATAATATTCTTGCTCCGCTCCTTTGTCCCAAACAAATACAACGCACATGAGAGTCTCTCAGCAGAATGTACATTCTATTTGTATACCTAGCACGGTATGCTCATCCTACAAATTTCCGAAATTCCGATTAAAATACTTTTGTGAATTCCAATGTTGTTTGTTGTTGTTTGTCATGCATATACATATAATTCAAGTTTGTATAAAATTTACAAATACATATATAATATTTGGTCTAGGGTAAATATGTCTGAGTACGACGTAGCTTGTGGAATGAGAAGGATCAGAAGAACCACACAAAAATATTTTTATGTATAACTGCATCAAAATCATAATATCTTTTTTGTTACCTTTCACCACTTCACCGCTATACACACAAAACCAATGATGATGACAAAGATGATGATAGTTTTATAGCTGTACATGTAGTACAACTAAATCATGAAGAGGAGATGGAAACTGCAGTTGACGTGGAATGCGAAATGAGAATGCATAATATATACAGCCGAAATGTTGGCGACAGTTGTTGTGTCTCTGGTATTTTTTGGCTCAGCTCACAAGAGAAAACCGAGCGAGAGGAGCGCCGCTTTTGTGTGTGTACAGTCATAAATGATCTCTCTGTGATGATGTTGTTTGTTGGATAACAAAAGAGCGACAACAACGATGACGAGAAAGAAATTGGTGATGGTGGTGGTAAAACTGCTACAAGTGTATTCCGGAATAGATCTAGCTGGAAAACGTAATATCATATTGCAAAAAGGAATAAACGCAGCATTCGAAAACGTGTGGGTCATGTAATGTCATCTCTTCTCAGCGTCAACGTATTTCCCTTTTCCCATTACGTACTACTAATTATATCAACTGATGATATAATGTAACCGATACGCTGTATATAATGCGACAGTTAATTTTTTTCTCTTTCTGGTTCATGCAAGTGATCCCTTGTGAAAGCATAACACATGCAGTAGTAAAGGGTGCCTATGGGGAGTGAGACTAAATCAGATAGGGAGTAGTGCAATGCGGTATGAAGGCTTAAAATCATGTAGGAAGGAAACTTGCGGCTTGCGATGTTTTGCAATGATAAAGAAGGAAAGTATTCTCCATTGTGGATTTCATCCTTTTTCGCATAACATGTACATACTGTATCACATTTCCTATTTTAGTTGTTCCGAAATAAGACCCAAGTTGTTTTTCCTTCTCTACAAATTTGGATATTATGACCAGCAGTACCTCATAATGCCTCATAAAAAATCGGATAAATGACTTTAGCTATCAAGGATAAGATTACAATTTAGGGTAGTGGCACTCTGTTGTTGATACAAGAAGTTGTTCTGTTTATATCTTGGGAGATGAATGACCATCAGTCATTTTTTGCTCCTCAGAATTATAGTAGTTTTCCAAGTGTTATCATACAGAACTTATTATGATTTTATGATATTGTATGAGATTTTACATTGCATTGTTTATTCTTGCATGTGTAAATGGCGGAAGTAATTTTTCCTTCGAGTTTCATGTGAGAACATCACTTGTAACAGTGATAGCAAAAGACGTTTAATGTGCTTACTTACAATATTAAAGGAAATTATGATGTAAAAGTGTAAATTTAGAATAGATAAAGAGAGAAAGCCAAAAGGAAACATTATGCTAGCAGCTTTACCCTATCTGCGTC
>JAQIXW010000786.1:0-24721 GCA_034700685.1 Willowsia buskii
CAATCGTTCCGAGTAAACAAATCCCGCATTTCAAAATTATTTTGCCTTTAGACAGTGCTTCCTTATCTTTGATTCTTCCAAGTTACATTACGTATTTCTAAACAATTACTATATGTCAAACTCAAACATCTTGGAAGGACCTGAGTTATAATTGCATGTTCGTTGTATAATGAGGATTTTCCATTATAAATATGTGCGACGAAAGTAGAAGAAGCAAAAATAAGTACCAGTATATGTATGCGCATTTCGTACACGGTATATATACGCGCTGCTAAATAATCGTGTATGTACATGTTAAACATATAGAAGGAGCCGCCTGTTTGAAACGTGCCAACTTCTCGGGTCCAACTACTTCTGCCCTGCCGATGGAACAAAAGTGTTTGGGGAAAACATGTCCGAGAAAAGAAAACTACGTAATATTATACGATATCATAGCGCAAAAATAATGTGTACATGTAGAAAAATAGCTTAAAGATATTATGGATCTACTTATAGCATTATTGCTTACGTTTTTGGTGAGGGTAATAATAATAATACATCCTATCACATATAAGGAAAACCTTTCTACTCTGTATACTGTAAAAACAGTGGTAGTAGTACCCTTTACGCGATCAACTTTTTTCTATTAAGGGAAAGTATTTCGGAAAAGTATGTACACATGGCTTTATCCAAATCAGACTTAGATCCTTGCCCGTTTATACCCCAGTGAAGTACAGTTCCGTCTTACTTCTTATAATAATAATAATAGTAATAATAACGCTCTCGTGATTTTCCATCAGGAGAAGTGAACACACACCAGCGGCTACAGCAGTAAAGCTACCGCCACCACCATACATATATCGTCGTACATAAAAATGCAAAGACACGAGAGAATTTTTATTAATTTCAAAGTTGCATGAGCTCTTTCCCTTGTTGTTCTCGTCTTTCTCTCTCCCAAAGAACAACAACGTGTTTAAAATGGCTTTTCCCTTTCCGTTTGCTTCATCTACCACCAACGAAAAACGATTTTTTCTGAATGGGTTTTCTCTCTCATGTAAGCCACTAGATTTTCCATCCCCTTTTCTCTTTCGTTTCCCGTCCATTTACGCCAACTCTCTTACACGTTGCAGCAACAGACATACACCAAACAAGACAAGAAGAGAAAAGACTTACGCCAGGCATGAAGGTAGAAGACGCAAGCCAAATGCGAGGCAGCTAGGGTTCAGGTGCGTGATATGAAGTAAATGAGAATGTGAAACATTATGGAAGCGACATTTATGTATGTTTGTTGTTTTTCTCTCTGGTGTGCTGTATTGTAGTTTGGTCAGAGAGAAAGGGAAGAGAAAGGAGGATGTAGTATCACTGTGTGTAGATATTTATAAACATATATACTATGTACATTATTATTGGAAGGGAAGAACTTTTATGAATGCATTGTGCCCCGTTCTCTGCGTTCTGTTGTTTTTTCTTGCGCTACATAAAGATACCTTTTCCCTTTAGTATAATTACTAGCTTTCAAGAGCTTTTATTTTCTCCATTTCTATGTATTCCATATAATGGTTTTCCGTTTCCACTACTATCACCGTCGTCGTCGTCGTCGTCGTGGCATGAATTCCATTTATCTATGTCGCACCTGATCGAATTCTACTACTTTTTTAGCTTGTGCAGTAAATATTCTTTCTATATGAAGAAATGTAACTACACCCCATGGTTGTCAAACGTGTGTATGTAGAAATAGTAGGAGTAACTGTAACGTAACTACTATGTAAAGTGTAGTGTTTAATGCAGTACAAAACACGAAAGGACATTGTGTCCTTTCTTTTCCTACCTCGTATTGAAGTTGGAGGCAGTCATGTACTAACTCAATAAAATGCAACTTCTTCTAAAATTCTTATTCTTCGTCTCTTCAAGAGGTAGACAGAAACACCAAGACAGACACGCTCACACACTCCACTCACATCACACGCCTTGGCCCTGATGGCTTGTGTAGTTACTTCTATTAGTGTAGAACCAGGGACATTTTTTATGTAGGACGTGCACCATTATGGACGTCTATTGAGACATGGAAAAATTTATATGTATTTTCTATGGATAGAAATTTCAAATAACATGTATTTGGCGGTCACAAATATAGAGACAGATAAGCACACAGAGGGTGAGAGAGAGAGAGAGCTCTTGGAAAATTAAGAAGGAATCGAATTTTGTTTGGACGGACAAAAAACGTAACCAGAATGGACATTCTTTCTCCATAGACCGGTTCATGCAATAATGAGAATGATATGAGATAGGTAGTTTCAAGCCAAGGGACGATAAAACGTTACAGGATCCGGCAGCATTTATGGATTGAATAAGCTGCACAACTAAAGTAAACCTCCTGGCTAAAGATATACTGTGCTTGAAAATCGTTGCTTTTATTATTACATTAACTATAAGCAAACGGTGTAACAAAAGATCTGATGACTAAAATGAAAATAAAATTAAGTACAGTTAAAACAATTGAAGGCTTTTACAAGATATGGAAATATTAAAGATGCCTAGCAAATAAATAAATAAATACACTTCGTTTACAATCCATACTTTTGAAAATAATAAAAATCAGAAATGGAGAAAGAAGGACAGACGGATGAATTGGAAAATCGAAAAGTGTCATTTGTAGCACGACACAAGACACAACGGATATTTTGTCCGCTCCACTGCTTTTCTTCATAATAATCCCTTTGTAATCTAAATTCTATCCTGACTTACTCTTCCTAAGAGAGACAGAGAGGAGAAGCGATGGAACAATCGTAACCCATTGGTCCATCTTCATAGTAATACAATACTAAGACTTTGTCTTCCTTCCAGCAATTGCAGGAAATATGTACATGTGTGTACTGAGACTTGGTGTTTCGATTTCAAAACCACACTAAATGGACTGCTGTTTTTCTTTATGTAACGGATCAGCAGCAGCAGAAGGACAATTTAAAAAGGCGAAGTGTAATCCTTGCTTCAAGTGAAATGCCGTATGTGTTATATGTTGCTTGTTGCATGTATTTATATGTGGGATGTGTAAGTGAACACTTCCAATTGCCTGCTATCATTGTTTGTCCTTAGGGTTTAGTTCCTCAATTTCTACTTTCTCCCTTTCTTCAACTCACCGGTTTGTACTCTTCCTCTACCCTTCACTTTGTATTGAAGAGAAACAAATATTTTACGTGCCTTTGCCATGTTTATGAACTCGTTTGTTTTCTTCTTTCTATATAATATGTATTGTTGCATGCACCTTATTTCTCTATATTTAATGTATAGATAGATAAGTAGACACGGAGGCGCACACAAAAGCATCATTATTGCTTCCCTCCCACGATACAGTTGTGTATGACAAAATTGGAGAGAGAAAGGTATAGAAAGCCACGGAAAGAAGGGAAACGGTAATAATAATAATATTACCACACCACATGGTGTATGAAGATATACTTTAAATATATACATTCACACACACACACGCTCGTTATAAATGGCAAAAGCCTCAATTTTACTCTGAGATGGAAACTGAAAACCCTTTTTATTTCCTCCTCCTTCTTCTATTTCACGATGAACAACGAAACTGGAGAAAAGCATTTCCATGTTCGTAAACTCACTACGATCCCGGCAACGTACACTTTTGTTGTCAGTTTTCGTCATCAGTTTTAGTTCCTCAGCTCAGAAAGCAAATTGTATGGCACATGCCGCTTCTGTTGAAAGGAGATGGACTAATATTGTATGAATGAGCTAAATAATTCTTCTTCTTCCACAGAGAAAAGACAGGAGGTGCACACACAAAACTGTGAGTTTTGGGTTGATTGTGTTACTCTGTAGAAAATAATAGTCTGTATAGCTTTCTCCAAAAGTTACACTTCCCTTTTTCTCTTCTTAAAAGCGTACCTTGTGAAACGACAGTGTGACCTTGCTCTGTCTTTTCCTTTATGTTTCACTTGATGGTTAGAAACTTCCTCGTTTTCTTCGTGGCCATAATAATAATGGGGAAAGGTACACCGTAAAATGACGACTAATAAGAAAACCTTTGTATGTGCTCATTTATGAATAGACGGGAAATTTCATGTGTCTATAGAGTAATATATTGTGCACCCTGCTCAAACATAATACTGCCAGCCTGTGTATATAGTACTCTGTTGTCTATTACATTTTAATGTGATACAATATATTCTATACATTATATTTATATAATATATTACAGAAAACACACACGTGCGTTGTATTTATTTTGGCCGTTGTAAACTTCTCAGGTCATGTTTCTCATAAATCTTCCCTGTCACTTCCAATGGAAAGAGCGAGAGAGAAAAGGAGCTGGAGAACGAGACGAGAGAAAGTGAGGCACGATAAGAATTCAAATGTGATGCTGAAAATATCCGAGTTAATTACCGGTACATTTTACTTTTCCATTTCATACCATTTCGTGTTACTACTACTACTACTGCAAAACGCCGGCCTCTGGCTGAAAGGGTATGGCATTGGACCATAATGGTGTTGGTAGTCACGAATGAATATACCTATAATTTGAGTGTTTCACTTGTCCGATTGATATGCAAAAATGGACACATGAGTGTTATTTATGCAATAAAATCCTGTGCATGCGATGCTCTAGCGGAGCCACCACTGCTCACTGTTGCTGTATTAATATACGTTTTACTTTGCATTCAACTATAAATTTACAGGTACGTCACATTTTCAGAGCTTTAACTTTTCCGATTGTAAATGAACAATAAAACATTGGTCTCCCTCCTGCCGCCCCTTCAATTTCTCATTCCTTATATTCTTTACGTTCCCATACCCCAACTCTAACAATCAGATGGGAAACATAAAATGACGCTTTTAAAGTCGAACCCTTCAATTTCGGCATATTATAGATTTGATCATTGAAATACATATATGTACGTATATACAAGTTCTTTGATAGCAAGCTGGCAATATGAATATCAAACGACTGAGTACATTTTTACACTTTACGTATCTAAATCTAAAGGGAGGGAGTTCTGCAAATATAATTGTAAATTTTAGCCCGCGTTGAAAATGTTTTATATAATACGCTCGTATTATGTATCTGACTTTGAGGTGAGGATAGTGCTCAACTTGAAGAGATGAGTGGTGATGGATGACACGAAAAAGGGAAAAGAAGTGTGGCGTGATCCTACGTAAAAAGGATAGCATATCTTATGAATTAACAATTTTGCAGTGCTTGATTTATTATTTACCGGTGTGAGGTGTACTCGCGAAAACGTCATTACTGCTTTTCTTGTCAATAAATGCAAGCCTTATGGATAAACTACGAAATCTCCGATAGAGTCCTAAATTCCGAGCTTTTAATAATATAAAATAGCAAACGCATAGTTCAGACCGCAGTAGCTACCACCATCACACATGCTGACATGCCGGCAACCGGCACGGCCACTGACTTGCGAATGAACGTTCTACATGAAAGGTTTCTTTTTTTCATTTTTTTACTTGGTCGACAAAATATTAATTCCCCATGTCCAAAATCCACAGCCATATTGCAAGTGTAATATTTCCCTTCAAGAAAGTTGAATAAAAACCGGCTAATAAAAAATCGTATCCCTAATAAAAAATTAACCACCCGCAACCGGCAGTCTTCATCATCATCATCATCGTCAAGATCGAATATGCCTATTCATACAATAATATGATTTTTCCCTGATGGCTGTTTCGAACATACAATTTCCATTATGTACCTCACATCCTACATCCATAACACACACGCTTAGCTTTCTTTTCTCGCTCCTCCTTGTCCTTTCTTTTGCTGATACATTTTTATGATTGTGGCAAACGATGAAAGGCAAGTGTGACGAGCTGTGGAAAAGAACGTGCAATTTTCCACCTTTCCGGGTGCTATCTTACTTCTTTCAACCGATAGAAAAAACATATATATCCTACATATTACAAACATTACATTTTTACTACAGGTCATTTCTCTCTCATTGCTCTTTCACTTGGTTAAGAATAATATTCATGTGTACACGTTTTATATACATGTTCATAGTTCCTGTTGTTGTTCTTGATATGAATTCTTTGTTATGTGCTTTCACTTTCGTGTTTCATTGTAGCCAAGTTCATTGCTACTCCATTACCACTACTAATAACATTCCATTTTTTTTTTACATTTTTTGCATACATTGTGAAACTACCTGATTTGATTGTAATCACTACATACATACTAGCACCGTTCTTGATGTTCCTCCCACTTGATCAAAATCAGCGTTGAGGCCCTTCGTGTAGGTTGTATAGGCTTTATACTACAAAATGGTTATTTTTAGCTTTATCGCATATTTTACTTATGCTCGTACATTACTGCTATGACTGTGGCCGCTGTAACAAAGAACGTATTCTGCTACAACTATCAAAAACATAACAATGTGATGGTAACTTGTAGGTTTATGCTTGCGTTGTTTTTATTTGTAAAGGAAAATTCAAGATAAACCTGGCTGGTCCGAAAACTCCTGTGTGATTGACTGACTGAGCTGGTTTTATGTAGCTGTTGTTGCAACACAAGCAACTTTTTTTTTATTGTTAGTTAGCATGTTTTGCTTTTCCTCTCTTTGTACCTGCTCCCGTAGGTAAGTAGTTTTCTAGTATTTATAATATAATGATAAAAGTATATTGAAATTGACGATGGCAGCAAGTTCGACAGCGGGAGGAGGCTAAAAGTTGTAAAAATATGTATCCATTTTCTATTGCAAACAATAAATAATAAGAGAGTACGTATCACGCTTTACTGTTACATTTACCTACCTTGTAGTCGATGAATATGATATCATATATACCTAGTAGCTCTTTTCTAATTCATTATCACAAATTATAGTGTTGTCAAACCTGCTCCCGCCATTGTTATTAAACTTTCCCAAGATGAACGCAGCATTAGCAATTATTACATAAACCACTTCAACAACAAATAATAATACCAGAAAAAAATAATATACAATGGACTTTTTGACATTGCATGATTTTCTCTTGTACTTTATACACTACATACGCTTGCATGGTTTAGTATTGTTTCATTTCAATTATACAACCAGGCAAGAATCCTGGACGCTTAATACCTCTGTATGCACATTAATATTACTTCTTTGACTCTGCTGCGGTGGCAGAAAATAATGTATTGAAAAATTGTAGCAGAGAAGATCTTGTTGGTGGTGGTAGCTTCTCCTTTACAAATAATAGCAATTGTTTCTCAGTTTTTATGATACGGATCATTACAGCTAAACTAATGGTCATCGCATCTCAAATTACAAGACGCATCATCCTCGTCATCATCAACATCTAAAATACTTTATAGCCTTATTTCTTTCTCTTTTTTTGGTCTTCTTCTCTGGGTTGCCAATTAAGTTCATTACAAGGCAATGTTTGTTCCATTACTCGATTCTAGTCGATTTTGTTTGCTGTAAAAGTTGCAAGTTCACTGTGTCTAATGCCAAAAATGCGTGTATTATTAAAACCGGGAGCCACTTCTCTGCACACACTGGTAAATACATATCATCAAAGTGATCGTTATCATCGTCAAAGTGTACAGCAATAAAAGGAGTAGCTGGCAGCAGCAATTGTAGAAGAAGCAGTAATCGTAGTAGTAGGACAAAGAGATAATAAGGAACAAAACCAGGAACAACAAAATTGTCAGTCAGTCAAGAATGATTTAAGTTTTGTGTGTGTGTGTGTGTTTGAGAGAGAAGTGTAGTATTTAGATAGATTGCGCTTCTCGCTATCGTAAGGAGACTTACAAGTAGTAATAAATTGCTCTCCCACTTAATTTCGATCCAGTCTGTCGCATCTGAACAAGTACACTTTTATGCTAGGAATTTTCCCTGATGTTTATTATGCCACTACACCATCACCACTACTACCACCACCACCGCTTATATTGTATAATGAAGCATGTACAATTTAGCCAGGAACAATGCTGATCGTCGTATGGCAGTTTCAGTAGTCGTCATTAGTTTTCCTCTTCTTGTGTGTGTATAACACACTTGAAGAACAAATCGACTCAAAAACAATCTTTCTCTTACACTTGAGTAAAATTACTACTCCACCATATTATACTACTACTGTTGCTGCTGATGCTACCACTGACTGACTGACTACTGCCACTGTGACTTTAATAGATCAACAACAGGAATATTCAGTCACACTCACATACGTATATATTGTACATATGCATAGAGAAAACATATATCGATAAACTTATACAACATTGTCATGATCATGATCATCATCGTCAGCAAGTTTGTAAGAGTTTTTCAAACTTTTTGTATAATGCTTTCTGTCTCTCTCTCTCTCTCCCTCTGTGTGAGCAGTTGGTAATGGGATTCTCGGATTCGCTCTCTTGTCTTTTCTCTGCCTTCTTCCCTAGCTTGAAAATGGTGAGAGTGCACAGAGCACACAGTGCAAATGATCCCCTCAGTATTTGCCTGAGTGAGACCAATTTTGCCGTGAAACAATGATGGAAAACAAGCCAGCATGTAATAATGTGATGTACTAATGCAAAGTGTTTGAAAAAGGCCTGTAAGAAAATAATAAGAGCAAAATGAGAGAAGGAGAAGAAAACGCACTTTTAGTAATTCACTTGCTCGCTCACATTCTCTCTTTTGTTTCCCTCGTACATTTTTGCCTCTTATTCTACTACTGTGTTTTGTGTACATAGCATAAAGCGAAAAGAGACATAGAGCGACTCATTCACTTTTTACAATACTGTTACTATTTATTCCCAGAAGCCAAGTTGGAGGCAAGATAATCATTTCAAGTGGAAGTAGTTAGAAAAGATACTTGAAAGAATAATAACATGATCTCTTGTACCATAAAAACCCCTTCATTCTTTTCTTCTCATACAACCTTCATCTCACACAATGCAGGCATATACATGCCAAATTATTTTTCTTAAAAGATTTGTATATATGAATATATGTATGTATGTATGTAGTAATAGTGTATGTTTTTACTTTGCAAGTAGCAATAGAAGCATCATCCACATCGTGGTCGTCAGCATCCTTACAACAAGTCACTCACACTTTTTGCGCCAGCTACTAATGAGTGTAATGCAATATCTCTTGTAGAAAATTATAAAAATGACAGGAAAATTCATTTTTCAAATTTTAAAACACTTCTTTTCTGTCTCTGTAATCTTGAAGCCTCCTGGCATGTAATAATTTGAACTCTTGAATGTGTGAGTGAGGGAGAGAGGCCGAGTAATATGTGCATAGTTTTGTTGTACTGTATGCTATGTTGTGCCATTCTTGCTTGTGAGAATTTTGAGTTGAGTGAGTGAGTACACTCCATGAAAAGAAATGAAATGCCGCAAGTCAACAAGATGTAGGCAGACACAAGTATAAATGGAAAAGGAACAGGTTCACTTTTTTTATAAATATGTTTTTACACTTTTTAATCATTCATGCCATATCAGTTCTCAGTCAGTGAAATGTATGTACACTTATTATCACGCTCATTCTATTTTACCATTTTTTCTAAATGAGGTTTTTTTGTAGGTTGTAGAACATCGGACACAAAAACTCGAACAATTGTTGTGTCGGAGTTTTTAAACTTTGTAACTTTAAAGCATTTCTCCCTAATTCTATACTGTACTCATTACTGAATTATTAGTGGAGCAAAGTTATTCGAAGGGAAAAAGGCAGTTATTACTCATAAAAGTAATAGCCTCAACAAATCTGGCGAAATCATCGTCGGAGATAAAAAAAAAGTATTTTCTTAAAAATGACATTCCACAATATTCGTTTGATCCAAATGTGCTTTACCAGCCAAAGTAATAAAGAATATTTAGATATTCATTTGAAGTTTTAGAGTTGGGTACTCCTGCTGGTTTTGTTTCGGAGCATAAGATTCTTGAAATGAAACTAAATGAAGACTAGCGTAAATTGCTTATAAATTCCCGAGACTTGATACTTATTAAAGTTAGTATTATATCATGCTACAATTACAATAAAAGAATTATTTTGGTTGAGAGAATCTTTGGCCAGTGTGTAATAATACTGCGTAGTGTGTGATAATATGGGAAAAGGTATTGAGTCAAGAAAGAATAGAGGAGAAAAACACGTACATAATGTGTACCTACAAACGAATATGATGAAGAAGAAGAGCGAAGAGCAGTCATTAGGCGAAATTATCTTTATCATCGTCATTGCATTACTGAAAGAAAGAGATGGACCCATATGGTGCAACAATTACCACCCAAGGCTATCATCACCGTCTCATATGTACCGAGAGAGAGAGATAGGAGCTCACCGACCAACTTATTACTTTGTATGGTTCAAGTTCTTCTTCTGTCAGAAATATGAAGTTTGAACATTTTTGTTGGAATGTATTATGGTGTGTGCATGTAGGTAATAATATTATGGAGGTGCTTTATGGAATTTAACAAAAAACCTGAAAATTTAATGTTTCTTTTTTGTAAAATAAGAGCTTTTTACAGCCAATCTTCTCCTGATTGTACACTGATGAATACGAGTAGGTAGTTGTACAACAGACGTATGCGAATTTGTAAAATAATTTTATGGACTGGTAATAAGGTACCTAAACATTATGAATGACATGACTGAGCACATATAATCCACCCACCGCCAAAAAAAGAAATGAAGTACAGGTACAACTAGCCGTACACACAAGTTTATTCCTCTTATGTCAGTTTCAGCCGTCTTTTCTCCCGTGCTTGTTAGTTTTGAATTTGTTCATTCAATTTTAAATTACTAGTGGCACAGACTGCACGTTTGCGTATCTACAACATTGTAAAAGTACGTGTATTAAACGTGTGCTTACACTGTACGGGGTTCTTCATACTGCATCGACACATGAGTGAGCACATATGTGGGCAAAGCACAAATTTCACATAAATAAAGTACCTACATTTCTATGAAACTATGTGCAGACACACGAACTCTGTGAAACTATGTGTACGTGTAGCTATCCGGACTCGTAAAATTTATTTCAAAATTTTAGAACAGTATCTGCATCCGACATCACATAATTGCATGTAATGAAGCGTGGAACAAGGTTATTCAAAAGACATACCAGTTATCTTTTTTACTTGTTCTGAAAAAAAAAAACTTGCAATTGCAACTTTTCTTACGTAGTACATGTGATTTCATAGCAAAATTAAATTATATAAATGAACTTGTGCATGGGACTTTCCCATTGTGTTGAATGCATATTTCCCATGTAGACTGGACAAGATTTTACAACTTTTTACTTCATTGCCCATTCTAACCACCATCATAACATGAATGCATTCAATCAAAATCAAAATACATGATAAAGTGTACACATAAAGGATGTGGTATTTTTAGTTTTACAATTTTAATGAAAGTATACGCAGATAGAACAAAGAAGTAGCCAATACAAAATGAGTAAATGAACGAAACAGTCACTTTTACTTCAAAGATATCATTTCATCATAGTCCTTTGACATATGCTAATATTTATTTATTTGAATATTAAATGAACTTAAGACATTATATGTATTTTTGCACGAATGAAATGCAATCATAGCCAAACAGGCATGTGCATTAAAAGATTCTTACTCTTGCTTTTGGCTATATTGCACTGATGCATATTGTACTTCAGACTAAAACTTAGTTATTCTCCTTTTTCCTTTATTTTCCTTCAAAACCAGACAGAAATATAAATGCACGCTGATGAACACACCAACAAGGTAGAGTAGCTATGCCTAGCATATGTGTAGATACATAGATATTTATTTAATGCATACGAATTATGCAATGTAGTATAATCATACAAAACTACGGCTCCAACTATAAAATAGTATCGTCATGTGGTTTGGTGTGATAAATTGAAAACGCTCCCAATAGGGTTGATCCACACATAGTTTTTTCCTTGCGTTTCCTTTCATATGCACCTGTATGTATTTTTGTGTCATTTTGTGAAAAGTGTGAGAAAAAAGTTCAGTGAAGGAATGGAAAAGTTGCAATTTAGCTCAGAGATAGAGAGCAAAGAAAACTTTGGAAACTATGTGTATGTGAATTCAACTTCTTCCTTCAATGCCTTTGATAATTTGGGATCCCCTTATTAATCCACATTTTTAGCAGCATTTATGTGTGTAATTTAAACTGTTACAGAATACAACGTGTGTTATACAACCATTCGAGTGGCGTATCATTTGCCACTGCTATGAACTTAATTCCCTTCATGTAGAATGCAAATTGACGGATATATTTTTACAAACATAAATTCCAGTAATTTTAGATTTTTGAAAGTAACATTGAAAGCAAGTAACCTTATTCATTCTTCATGCAGCTCACATACTTCCTCACACAGCCCATGTTTAGACTGCATCAACCCTTTTTCCGATTTAAGACTCCCATTCCAGAATTAAATTACGAGAAAATCCAAAATCAGTCATGCTTACCTGAAAGAGAAAATGAGAAAAATCACAATCATTAAATACAATTCTTCTTCCTCAAAGAATAGGACTGCTTTCGTGTAAAGAAGAGTTTTACATTTACTATTTCATACCTACTCTCTTACACCATACATTTATCTATATTTATTTACCAAAAGCTCATTGCACACGTTGTCTTTCTCTCCCACTTTCCATTTTTTGCTTAGGTCACACAGGAAATGAGAAACTGTTAGGAAGGGAGTAAATAGGAAGAGAAAGGAATCTAATAATCTGTTAGCAGGAGAAAGAAAGAAAACTACAAAGTACGACACCCTAAAACTACTACGAATTCCTCTGCAGGTAAGGGAAAATTGAAGCAGAGAAGCATCTCTTCTCCATCTTATTTCTCCTGCTCCAAAAACACTTGCCCAAGAGTTTGGCAAATATCCGGAGAAAATCAGCTTTTCCATGCATTCCCTCGTGCTCCCCTTGCTGTGATGATGTTATACTTTATATGCTTTCTTCACAATGTTTGCGCATACTATATAGTGTAGTAGTAGCTTTACTTTCTCTGTAGATCGAATGAAGTGTACTACTTCTCTTACGACTACTACTGCTGCTTACACTCTTTCCATAGTTGTGCACCGGCTACTAATACACAAATGTTATCGACTCAAGGAAATAAGGTCGTATTTTCGATAAAGCTTTTGTTGAATCTAAATATCCTTTTCCCGTTTCCCTTGTGTGTTGTTCATAGAATGATAATAGAAGTGAGTCCATTCACGTACTTCTGTACGTACTTTCTCTCTACTACTATGAAGGACGAAGGTGAAGCAAACTACGATTGTTACACCCACCACCGCCTTTGTAGTAATAGTACCAGTAGTAGAAGAAGAAGAAGTAGTAAAACGGACAAAGGGGTTTGATGATGATTGTATACATGTAGGTACTATCATATATATAGTTATAATGTGTTTTGTTCGATGTGTATCGTAAAAGACATTCCGTTTCTTATTCATTTATTTTCCATGGTCAAAAGTCGAAGGAACACACAAGAAAATCAGGAAAACTCTATAGCTTACACAAACAGAGCGTCATCATCATCGTCATTACCATCCGCTTTTTTAGTTTCAACCCCAACTTTCTCGCTCAAAGACTTTATGTATATATTTATGTGATATCTATTTTATACTGATGAATACTCGTAAAGCAGTGAAAGCTAGGATAGAAAGGACAATAGTATACATATTTTTGTGTATTCTACACTCATCTCATCGGGGTTGCACTGCGTCTGCTGGTACACATCACACTATATATATTGTATATAGAGTAGCCACCAGTGGGAGTAAAGAGTGAGCATGAAAGAGAGAGAAAGGAGAGGCAATCTAATCGAGCTTTAAATAAACTTCGCCCACGGAACAAGTCCAATATTGGAATTGAGAGCCATTGTGAATTGCCAAAAAACGACAAAGAAGACATATATTTCTCCCGCGTGTTTCCCAATTACCGTATGTACTTGTGACTCTGTGTGTGTGTATGTCTATGTTAACCCAATGATAGTGGTCACAGAAAATAACATGGTTTGAGATGAAAAGCGAAAGTAGACTTGCGACGAAAGAAAGGATATTACTTGACTCAAGATTCTGAAGAAGAAAAAAAACATTCTAACTTGGTTTTCTACAGTGTGTTAGCGTACTAATAATAATAATAAAGAGATGTGAGCACAACCTGTATCCAATGTATACAGGCTTAGCTACAAATATGCTGTGGGTACGTATTAAGACTACCTGAAATCAAAAACCTTACATGACCTTATTACTGCGCTATGCTCATCTGATGTGAAGAGGTACGCATATAATGCACCGTCCACTTCACTTATTCTTCATCATGAACATCACATCATTCCCTTTTTCTCCGTTTTTTGGGGTGCTCCTTAACTACAATAGATTTTAGCTTTCACCAAGCGAGATAAAACAGAGGAGAAAATAAGAGAGATGGAGAGTGGGAGCGAGAGAGAGAGAGAGTCGAAAACTCAATTGTCTTTTTTCTCTCTTGTTCTTTACTCTCTGGGTCGTCTTAAGAAAAGCTCTTTTCCAAAGGCAACATCAAGACAAAACAAGAGAGAAAATAGTAAACTCAACTAAAACTGATAAACAGAAAAATTATTGAGTTGGTGAGGATATATATATATCTGCTACACACAACAATTCACTGGGAGTAACACCGGCAAAAGAACTACACTTTCTTTAGTTGCTTCCCTTTTTGTTTCCTTCCTGTTTGAAGTACATAATACAGACAATAAAGCTAGTGCTCTACGTTGTTCTTCATCTTTATTTTTGCCTCTTCTGCTCCGCTCTCTTCACAAACTTGAAAATGGAAAAGGTTGCCAGAATGATGAAAATACTATGATGAAGAAAGAGTGGTAGTAGTAAGAAATGAGATGAGCCAAGCTTTTTCATCATCATCATTCACAACATGAGTATCATCATTGTCATGGTCCTTTTCCCTGACGTTTGCCGGTTTCTGGCAATGGCACGGATCCATACAGCACGAGAAGTAATAGTGCATTGCAATCATGACGTGTCTTTACAGTTCCCCGTTGAATGTGTATACGGTGTGTACCACACTGCTGAGTATAAAAAATAAACGTGGTTTCTACTTCGAACCCTCGACAAGCGACAGAGTACACAGAAAGTTTTTCCTTCTTGCTTATTTTATCAGCTTATTGCTTGCTTGAAGCTTAAAACAACACAACTTTCAGCTTTGTTGTTGCTCTACTCTGCTGCTGCTCCGACTTCACATGAATACGCTCTCAACGCACAAGGTTAAAAGGAATAAATTTTGTACTCAAAGAATATGAAGCCGATGAGCATAGAAGGATGTTTGCATGATTGTGATGTTGATAACGATGATGATAGAGCTAAAATTGTAAGGAGGAGAGAACAATTTCAACAGAACTGCTGGGTTTATTCTGTGAAGGAGATTCAGAGGAGAGCACCTCAGAACCACATCATCCACTTGCCAGCCAGCAGGGTAGGAAAGAGAAGCTTAAGAAAACAAGCAGTCAGCAGCAGTAGTAGTAGTAGGACGAATGGATGGAGCACTCAAACAAAAGGGATGATGGTGTGCTGTTGTGTATGTGATGTGATGATGATGAAGTAGAATAAACTGATGCAAAAGAAAATCCTCTTTTTCCCTGTCTTTTTCCATCTCTTACCAACTCTCACGATCTTTCCTACACTTTCAATCATTTTACACCTAAAACACACATATGTATATCTGTATGTACCGTTTTCATTTACTCATAGATATGAATATACTTATACAAAACAGATTTCTATATATATATATTATGTTGTGTAATAACAACAATAATACACACATGCTGAGAAAATTTGCTCATATTATTGATAGTGAAGAAAATGCAGAGTGCCAAGTGCTGCTACGTCCCAACCCAATCATAATATTCAGAAAAGAAGAAGGATCTCACTCTCCCGTTCCCACTTCACTGACAACGATGTTATATGTTGTCTCCTCTTTTTCGTTTTTCACTTTGCTTCAGTTTCGGCAGCCAAATGCACACACATTTCACAAGAAGTGTTCAAGTTGAATGGTTCTCGAGTACATATTTAGACAGACGATGAGTAGCAAGGATATGATGTTGGTTGATATTGCTTAAGTAAGACGTATTATCGTATGAGTTTTATTTACGTTTATTCCTTTTTTAAATCTCTCAAATCTAAAAGTACACGCTCCAATTTTGAGTAGGTAATTGATCAATGAATGGTAGGAGGCGGTGAGAATTAAAAACCAAACAGGAAATACGGTCTTGATATGTTTGCAAAAATCAATACCAACATAATATTTATTTAAAATCATCGGAAATCTGTAGAGAGCTCTGTTTAACTACAGTATTTAACTACATGCCAAAATGGAATGTCACAACTTCTTTCGGTTACTTTTTTTCATACTATGAATAGTCCATCTCCATCATATATGATTTCACCTTTCATATGTGCCATTATAGAACCTCACTCAGAGTCAGACATTTAATAGAACAGGGTTCATGCATCTTAAAACGAAACCTTTTGAATATGAATTGATATGCATACCTGTATTAGCATAAGGTAGATAAATAAAATTATGTATAAATTATAGTGAAGAAGGTTTGAGAATGTCGGTGTGACAATGGTGCCAGAAGCAGAGGACAAAATCCTCACATCCTTTTTCACAATTCCTATCTTTCTAGATAGACAAGCGCAATCTCGCAATGTTGCTGTGAACAAAAGAGCATTGTGCAAGATGGATAAAATAATAATAAAACCGAGATGCAAAATGAATAAAAGTGAGGTTCACAAAAAAAACGAAGAAAACGTAAAAATGAGTATTCAGAAAACTGGAGAAGAGAATGCGGTAAACCATTTTGTTCAAAAAATATTATGCTGACTAGAAAAGTTGAGTAAGATATGAGTTGAGACATCTCCTTTCATAATATTATGCATAAGTCTGTTGTTACACAATAGTGTATAGTGAGAGAAACCGACGCAGCAGCGGTAACATGCTTTTTCTCCCATCCTTCCTATTCTCACTTCATCTCCGGCTAGGTGATGCACACATTGCTTGGCACAGTACACAGACGAGCGGAGTGAAGAATGAAATTCTCAAGTTTCACAAATCCGTCATAAAATTCTCACATTCACACATTCCATCTAAAAAAGCTTTAATAAAATGCATCGAATTAAAATGAAACTTGGTAGGGTAAAACCAACCACCATAAGTGTATAAGATGGAATACTGCAGAGAAAAAAGAGAAAAGTGGAAATTATGTTCTTGTATAGTATAGTGCATGTGGTGCTGAGAGCAGGAGGATTCCGTTCGCCTCACTGACTGAAAAAGGGAGGAGTAGAAGTATTATTAAGAATATAAGACTTTCAGACAAGGCAGTCACACTCTCAGAGTAATATATAACAATATTCTTGATTCCTGCATTTTCTGTTTAAGAAAACACTACAGTAGAATGCAAAGAGAAACAAGTTCATATATAAATAGATATTTTACTTCAAAATAACCTCGTGGTTGTGTACAAAATGCTCAGATAAAGATGTATTTTTCTGTCCTTTGAATTGTTCAAGTTTTTAAATCTATCGGTCAAAAATAAGAATAATATGAATAATATGTAGTCATTTTTTGTTATTGCTACATGTAACCTACTTAACATTTTCTCTTCATGAATCTAACAGTCATGTGCAATGGTAATTCAGAAACAATGTGGTTAAAAATGGAAAATAATACTTTATGTCATATTATGCATACATTATTTTTTTGCATGTGCAGAGAAGCAGCAAAAATTAAGCAAAAATGTTACTCGAGTTGACACACTGAACACTCTGCAGGACAAATGATATTGCTCCTTTGCATTTTTGGAGAAAATATGGCCTTTTCGGGCCTACAATCTGTTGTATAAATAATATGGTGCATATTATTCAGCCTCTACCCAAACCTGTGACTTAAAATGTGGGTGTGCTCGCTTTTGTTAATTTACTTCTCGTTAGTCTAAGAATCGAATAATAAATTTGCGCTATAAAATCTTGCGCAAAAATGTATGTGTAAACTATTTTAATGACGCATCTATATTATAAGTAGCCAGCCACACAAATCTCAACTCAACGGTCGACAATGGAAATTCAAATTTTTAATGCCTAGTTCTACCATGTATTATAAATTTTACTATAATACATTGATTCTAGAAGTCTCGAATGCTGTACTTTTTTGTTCTGTCTTTTGTATTCAGCGTCAAGGTTCCATCCAACTTGCCTTATACAACACAGCTTGAACTTTAAAACTTTTTAGTGTCACAATACAACTAAGCTGTTTCATTGTGCAAAAAAGAAAGAATTTGCTAAAAAGTTACTTTCTGAAACTCATGCTGATGATAATGAGAATAGAAATATGTATTATGGTGATGACGCTTACACTAGTTTTCGTAGGCATCCTAAAATCCTAAAAATTTCAAATCTAAAAGCCACCTAATGTTAATGTAGAACGTTTTCTTGTCCCTTTGAACGTTACATAAATAGTTAGTCAGCAAAAATACACATGCACTCGGAGAGGGCGAAAATTGAGTAAAAAAGAATATATTGTGAATGAAAGTCTTTTGTAAAGCTTTGGTCCTATTCTTCTTCATTTGCATCCCTCTACCTCACTCTCTATCTACCTAAAACTATTAAGTAGAAAGAATGAAGAAGGAGAAAAAAACGGGTTAATGTGGAATCTAGTTTAAATACCCTTTTGGTGCTTTACATTTCACATGCATAGTTGATAAATGACTTGCACAATTTTATCGAATTGCAAAAGAATCCATGCTGTTTTTATCCTCTCTCTCTCTCCCTTATTCTTTCTCTCTAAAAATTTCAATCCTTTTTTTCATTTTATCACGTAGAGTATTACTTTATTCGTAGAGCTACCACCACTTGCTCATCTACTGCTACTGGTAATAAAAAAGCTGTGAGTTGTTGTATGTGTTTGGTAAATGGAATGGTGCAAAAGAAGAGAGAACAGCTACTGCTCCTTTTTATATTCAATTCATTTTGAGTCCAAACTTTTTTAGTTTATTCAATTCAGAGTGATTTTCATCCTCTTTTGTAAAGACACTGCCGCGAACATACACACAAATCTCTTCGTTTCGTCAAGTTTCGCTTTTTCACTTCCATTTGCCCCTACAGAATGAGTAAATACACAGTAAAAATTTTGCTACCAGCTATAACGTAAGTATAGCTAAAGTACTTGAGTGAGAGTTATAACTGTCGTCTTGCTGCGTGTAGTAGTGATGTCCTTGGGATTTTGGGACCACCATTTTGTTAGTCAGCATAATAGTAAAAACTAAGACGAAGACGAGAAGGGGACACAAGTTTAGCTGGATTCTATCTTTACTTTACTCACTTTTTATATACTATTATATGCAAACACTAGATACTAATTTAAACAAGCAAAAAAAGTATTTAAAGAAGAAAGAATGTTCCATAATATGAATGCATAATATTAGTATGTGTGGCTCTACTGCTGCTGCTGAGAGTATTTCAGAGTGTATGTTTGGAGGTTGAACAGAATTTTAAAATATTGCCCAGTCTCAAAAAAGACAATCTGCATAAGAATGGCTCAGCATGGTTCGTGGTACTTTTTTAAATGCTGATCCCCCATCGCCATATTTTTCAGGCTTAATATTATTATTGTAGTTGTGTGTGCAGTGAAAAGTAAAGTAAGTAGTCTATGTGTATTTTTATTATTTTATACGATTGCTTTTTTAATTTGGATTTGGTTATTGTTGCTGATGCTCCTGCTGCTAAACTCCCTGCTTCCCAGTACTATTACCTTGCTTTCATTTCATCTCCCCAAATGCGCTATTTGTATGGTTCCTTCAGCTGAAACGGTGTTACCTAATAATATTATTGCTATTATGCCACAGTAGTTTTATCCTCTTCATTTTCATTTATTATTATGATCATCGTTATTTGTGATGCAGTTTACTCTCGTACAGTGAAATTCGTCTCACAACAACAGAGCGAGTGATTCACCTGGGTTAACTTCATTGAAATTTGAGCAAGCGTAAAATTCATGAGGTTTTCTAAAACTTTACTCCATGCTGATTCCACACCAATATAAAAGGAGCTTCTTTGTAATAAATAGTAATAATAATAGCGCCAATAAAACCATTTTGCTCTTGTTAAGCATGCGGATATTTTATGGGATAGAAGAGATTGTCTGAGCAGAGTCATTTTCAAAAAGCTGTGTTTATTAGCTGATGTTTTAGCAGGAGAGAGGGTGCAAAGTTGTTGTGACTGAATATTTTGATTACTTTAGACAGTTGCACTGTTTGCTTTAGCTACTCTACCATACTTGTTGTAGTACTCAGAGAATGTGCAACAATACCAAGCAATCTCCGACTTCAGAGAAAAGCCGGAGATGCCGGAACTAGAACACCCGGTTCTTTCAATTCGAGCAACAACATAAATGGCTTATAATATGGCCCTTATAATGTCTGACTGCTTCCACAAGAAAATATTATTTTTTGAATCTCATAATGATTGAAGCAGTCAGTGCTTAAAGACACTTCTCGAAAGTATGATCATAACGAACCGTTTTGAAGTGAACACGTATATAATATACCCAATAAACAGCCCTTTTCTTTGTGTTAATCATATCAAAAACGATTTTGTTTCATTTGATGATCTATTTCTCAGTTTTTATAACCCCAGCAGTTGAAGTAATTTTCTTCCAAGATTATTGGATGAATAGAGGCTAAAATGATGAGAGAGTAGACTGTTTAGGTTGAAATAAAAGGAATTTCTCTGCCCGAGTGGGAACATCATCAACAGAAATAATATATATATATATATAACGTCGGCGACGCCACCACTACCACCAACCATCGGTCGGTATCCCTTGAGACCCTCTAATATTACGAACTCGTAAAAATATTCCTGTTTTTGTTTTTTCCTTGTTATACTCCACTAAAACTACGTACAATCCTTTGTAATAGCTGTACATCAGCATTATCTTCTTAAGAAATGGAAAAGGTTGGCAAGACAAAAGTATGTTTGGGCTTCATATATACTAGTTATGGATTTCAAGGTATTTGTCATGATAGTCAACAAGGAGTAAAACTGAAAGCTACAGAGAAACTTTTTCTCTCCTTTATCTTACCAGGCCCATACAACCAACCACAAAAATAAGAGACTTTCGTCGACACACATCCAAATTATTCATTTAAATGTCTACTTTACTCACTACCATAATACACGTAATAGTCTGGTTAATATAGAAGTGGAACATATAAGATCATAAACATAATAGCGCACTAAACAATCGAGTAAACCGTAACATACAGTTATATGTACATATTTTTCACAGAGAAACAAGGAAACATCCTTGTGTATTATTTCTTATTATATTACTAGATTTTTTTTGTCCTTTCTTTCCTCATCTTTACTCTATCTATGCTGGTTCAGTGTCATGTCTTCATTTGAAATTCTTCACATTTTACAACCCCATTTCGGTTGATTTGGAGGTGAACCGAAAATTTCTCAACTGCATCTAATGAGCTAATGTATCATGATGAAGACTCCTTTCCATGTCATGTAACAAGCAATTGCAACGATTGTTTCTTCTTTACTACTGTTGCTATTGCCCTATGCCTCTGCTCTGTAGTGAATGGTAAACAGATATAATTTTTTAAGCCTTTTACTCTGCTCCTCTTCAACAGAAAGAGACTGATTGTGAATCATCAGCTTTACTGATTGTGAGACTTGAAAAACTTTTAGAACCTCATCTTAAAAATACCTATGCATGCATGCTTACTCACACGAAAAGAAAAAAAATAATACAAGTACTCTTTCTCCTGACTATTCGTACCTACTAAAACTCGTGAACTTGTTTCCTTTCATTGATATTCATGGAAAATATTTAGAATGCATTGCTTCACTATTTACTTCTTTCTTGCTGCGGATTTTTAACTTGATTTTTTTCCGACTTTGAATTTTTTACTACTGTTCTTCCATTAGCATCAACCAGTTAAACAGGCTTTATATATTTTTTTTCTTTGTGTGAGCTGTGGTGAAATAAACCAATAAATGCCAACAAAATCTCGTGTAGCTATTCCGTAGTTTTATTTAAGAATTGAATATATTATCCAGGTTTTCTTTTCTTTGTCTACGAACAACGGAATCCGTACACATTTTCCTATGTGGGTAGAACAAGAAGAAAAGGTTGTTAATAATAACAGCAATCCATTTCATTTCTGGTGTACATCTTTCTTCCTCTACTACTTACTGGGCCGTCAGCGAGGAACCTTACATTCCTTCCCTTTGCCATGCTTAAACAAAGCCATGCTGCTGTAATGAAATTTTAAACCCACGGCAGTCAACCAACCTAACCTAGTGCAACAGTGAAATAAAAACATTTAAAAAGATGCATTGCATTACTATATCGTTCTCTCCATGACTCTGATATGCATGATTTTTCAAACTCTCTCCTTGAAACAAAAAAAGGAAGATGAGTGTGGTGAAGTGAGGTAGTGGGAGCACCGATGGTGGTAGTAGTTGTGCAGTAGTAGTGGCAATAATAATAACCAAGAAAAGGAACAACAACCTACCCTACTATTACGATTTTTACTACAAGCTACTACGCCACCGCTTCAGCTTCTACTAGAAGAGATCCTGCTCCTAAAAAGTATTACATGTTTTCCTCACTTAGAAGAACTACCACTGTTTCTCCTTGATGAAATGCTTGTGTACTTTTATTATTTTTCTACGAGCTGAGAAGCAGTGAAAAAACGGCGAAAATAAGGTTGATTCTTCTTCTGGTTGCATAAAAATAGAGATGGAAGGAACACTAAGGAATAGCAGCAGTAGAGGAATAAGAGATGTTTAACGATGATATGATCTTGGTCGTAAATAGACCTGGAGGGGCTTGTCTCACATTTCCTTCAAACTGCCGGACATAAATCTCCAAAGGTTTCCTCTTTGGCATATGGAAAAAGGAAGCTCTCTGTGGCAAAGAAAAATATATTATAAAGAGCAGCAAAAAAAATCTTCCTTGCAAGTCAGTGTACTGCACAGTGAGCGGGTATAGTGCTGCTTATTTAATGCAACTCTACAAAGTTGTATCCACATACACAATATAGTTTCCTACAGTACTTACCACTCAAGGCGTTTTAGTAGTAAGACATAAATAGCATCTTGTGAATGTATAATAATATACAAGATAATATAAACATTTATATCCTCAGACTATGTACAACTTGCTGTACTCATTGCATTCAAAGATTTTTTCTTTCCTCTCTTTTTTCCACACCGGCACTTGAGCTCTTTGTGTGGTAGTAAAAATTCTGAAATGGTAGAAAAGCAATGCATATTAGAGAGAAGAGGAAAACGAGATACTACGTCTTATATGTGCTTGCTGCGTACTTGTGCTTTTCCGCATCTCTCTTCAAGCTTTTATCTCAATTCTGTACTCAAAATTCACATCACCAGTCCAAAAAAAACCCTATGCATGTTTGATCATCCTTCCTCTATCCTGTATTCCTATATATTTTTTATCACATCACAATACATAATATTATCTGTTGTGAGTATTTATATCCTTTTTGGTTGTCTGCCTGACTGAGAAAAAACATCCATTCGTCTTGAATGTGCATGTGTGTGAGTGCGTGTGTGTGGTAGCAGCAGTAATGCGGCGTTTGCCACAATAACTCATCTTTTACTAGTGGCACGACTACAATTGCATCAGAAGCAGAAGAAAACCCAAACGAAATAAATTGCAAAAAATACCCATGCATTCATACCAGAATATAAATACACATCACAAATGACATGATGATGCTACATTGTAAATTTTATGGATTTCATCTTCCTTTTTCTTCTTCTCCTCCACTGACACTATTGGTTTCGTCGGGCTGGATTTTTTTTTCTGGGTAGTAAAGTACATACAAAGTTACAGACTGAATTAACAATATATACTGGGACCATACCAGCAAAGAGGCAGGAGAGGAAAAAAAGTTGGAAACTGCTTCCGATTTTAACTGCTTCCTTTACAATCATAAAAGCAACAAAGGAAGAAAGAAAGGCCTTTGCTTGGTACAATACTCACAAACTACGCTGGCTTGTACGTATTTCGTATTCATTTTACTTACTCATTCATCCAATCCTTCTGCCATTCATGGATGGAATTTTTAAAAAGTCAAAAGTCAAATACATAATAAGCTGACGAGTTGGTATGCTGCTAGTCACAATAAACAAAACCCTCGTGCAAGCACACATTCATAATGTTCTGTAATATCATATACCTACATAATATGCTTGCATGCTTCATATTATGCAAAGCCTTGGGTATGGAAACATGAGCTATTGCTGTGGGTCCTCTCAAAAAGTTATATTATTGGCTATAAATGCACAACCCACGTATTTCTTTTCCCCGTCCTGCATCCGCCGGTAAAATTAGTATGTCATATGCACACAACTTGGGTCAGAAAAGTTTCCAGACTTTTCCCCAGCTCTATATACTCTTGAAATAATAAGGGAAGGAAGGCAAAGGGCATGGATTGTAAAAATTCCTAAAAAGCTTCTAATATTATGCGATTTAGTAAAAACACATTTTGTTGTACAACATCCTCTTCTCAAATGCCTCATGCTGGTTAAGAGTTAAAATAATCAGAATCACCATCATTATCCTTATCCTCACCACCACCAGCAAGTATCCAATCTCCTATGTGTGTGCGTACTATCTACTCTCCCCTTTACCAAAATATTTCCATATTTCTGTGTTGGTAGAGAATAATAGCTTGTCGATGATGGTCCCTTA
>JAQIXW010000787.1:0-24691 GCA_034700685.1 Willowsia buskii
ATTCGAACGGGACTCTTCAGGGGAGTGCATATATTTCCTCAATTTAACGATATGGGCTAACATGAGAATCAATGTTTAATTGCCTCAAACCACCCCTTTTGGCTTATTATTGACAAATTAAAGCATATTATTAAGAATTCTTGCTTCACAAGCGTCGCAAGTTCTCGACAACCTGCAATTGTCAGGTTTATTATTTGATAGTTAATGCATGTTATGTAGAATGTATGCTTCACGCGCGTCGCAAGTTCTCTATATCCTGCAGTCAGAGTTGTTCTACTATATTCCTTGAGGCCTCGACGGCTCGCCGTATACAGCAGAATGGGGATGTGATGAAACCCCTCCAGGACAAAATTTTAAAATCACTCCGCAGGCTACGAAAAAAGAATGTCAAAATTCATTTTCTAATGATCTTGACGTTGAAACCTGGTCCTTGGAGGTTATCGGATGTGCTGATTTCAAATTTGACATCAGCTTTAGTCCACAACCACTAGGCACGCGCCAAAAACCATTGTTTTAACCCTAAACTTAAGATTTGAAGGCTGAAACTTAATATACTAGGGTAACAGAACGTGCTGATTTTGAATCTGACATTAGTTTATGTTTACGACCACCAGGGGGCGCCAAAAATTAACATTTTACCCCTGAACTTATGATTTGTAGGCTGAAACTTAATTCACTGGGGTAAGTGGACGTGCTGATTTCAAATCTGACATTGGTTTATGTTTACGACCACCAGGGGGCGCTAAAAATTAACATTTTAACCCTAAACTTATGATTTGAAGGCTGAAACTTAATTCACTGGGGTAAGTGGACGTGCTAATTGTAAATCTAACATGCCATAGTTTTTCATTTTCATATGTTATATTTTTCGGGACCGCTTAACTTAGTAACCCCCGTAGGCAAGAATCAGTAGTCTTGTTAGCAAAAAATCAATAGTCTTGTTAGCAAAAAATCAATAGTCTTGATAGCAAAGAATCAATAATATTGTTAGCCATGAATCAGTAATTGTTAGCCATGCATTACTAGTTTAGTTAGCTTTAATTGGCATATTCAGAGGCTAGTTCACATGATGTGTATGGTGATTGCATAAAACGATAAAACTTCTGAAAAGATACGTCAAGAGAGCTTAATCATATGTATGAATGAATTTCGTTATTTTAAAAGTTGCACACTCCGATATGAGTAAATGTTAATTAAAAACGACTAGTTAATTCTCCATAATCAAAAACTTCATTACCAAAAGCTTCAGTTGGTGAAAACGCGTATATTTATGTATTTAACACCGATAAATCTGGGTCAACTGATGTCATTGGTTCATAAAACCATCATCATTGAAATCTCCGACGTCAAAAACCCCCATGTCGTAAGTTTCAGCTAACTAACTCGTATTTTTATATATTTGACCCTTCAACCATGGGTCAACTGAGGTCATCGGGTCACGAGACTATCATAATTGAAATCTCCGACATCGAAAACCCCCATATCATGAGTTTTTAGTATATGTCGTATTTTATGAATTTTTAGCCTGTGGGTTTTTAATTTGAGCTGCAGAACCGCCATGATTTTTTTTTCATCGTGGCCTCAATACATGTGATGGGCATATAGTAGCACAAGACTGCCTGCAGTTGTCAGGTTTCTCTGGCATTGATTCTGATTCATTAGTAACAGATTGGGAAGGAATTTTTGGTCGCAATTTATTTAAAGGTGTCCAAGAAACCAAGAAGGACGATTATGGGAAAATTTTCAAATAAATTTCCAGTTCCACAGTATAAATGACGATTTGTAGCTTAAGCAATAAGTATTAATCTGCTGTTATTCTAGAATCCCGGCAGGTGTCAGGCCTTTCACCTATAGCGGGCCGGGCTATAATATAATAGCATAACAATAGCATACACCATTAAGTGTAATTTTTAATTTATCATTTCCTAATCCAATTGCTCAACATCACTCAAAGTTAAAGTCATGAATTTAAATTTTGCATTCAAGTAGCCACTTACTGTTGTTTCAGCTCACGAGCAATTGTGGAGATAATCTTTGATCAATACTAGTGCGTTAATTTACAAGCTGTGTCGTTGGTATGTTTTTTTTATTTAGCTTCAAAATGGAAAAGGAAAAATCTAATTTCAAGTAGCATTGCATTATTTTATTCATCTTAACTAAATTGTTTGGAGAACATTTTATTTACAAAACATCAATACCCAAAATAATTTAAATACGAGAAACAGAAAACTTTTACCAAATTGTAATTCGTTTGATAAACTGTGATAACTTCAAAACCGAATACAAAACTTGAAATGCTAGTTTCATTCAAGTAAAAACACTTGACTATCTTCACGCTTAAATTACAGATCTAGCAGGACTTTCGTTCATCTTTTTCAATATTTCACCCGTGTGGCGGCGCAAATGTGATTCCTTTCTATCTTCCCTCATCATCTTGAGGCAGAACAAACATTCGGATTGTCCTAATTAAATCATGATATAAAAAATTTACATACAAGTTACACCTGAAAAGAAATATTACGGACGTAGTATTTAAGGACTCTGCTTACCAAATTGTGTTCGCATATGCTTGCGCAGACTACTCATCTGAGAAAACCGTTTGTTGCAAATTGAACATTGTTCAGGCTTTTCCATCGTGTGCACTCGAAGATGTACGTTTCGAGCAGATGCTTCTGTAAATCTCTTTTTACACAGATGGCATTCGAAAGGTCGTTCACCAGTGTGTGTCCTTCGATGTCTAGAGAGATCGTACTCACTGCTGCATCGATGCCCACACTCTCCGCACTTATAATTATCAGAATGGAGCGACATGTGCGCTCGTAGGTACCGAGCAGTCTTGAATTGTTTGTCACAAACATCGCATTTGTAAAGCCTTTCCGGAGTTCTCGGATGTGTTTCTTTGTGGTTTTTTAGATTGCTATTGTTTTTAAACGACGCATGACATACATCGCATGAATAAGGCCTCTCACAAGTATGAACTCTGGAGTGCCCAGTTTAATGAGCGTTTCGGGAAACGTTCTTGTCGCAGATTTCGCATTTAAATGGTTTGCTTCCTGTGTGCACCAATTGATGTGTTTTAAGATTCCCAAATTGGCTGAAAGATTTCCGGCAAATTTGGCAAACGTGTGGTTTGTGCCCTGTGTGTGTTCTTATGTGAACATTTAAATTCCCATTAGTTGTGAAACCCTGTTGACAGACTTCGCACTTGTATGGCCTCTCTCCCGTATGAACTCGGATATGATCATTTAAATGACCCTTGTGTGAAAACATTGTATCGCAAATGTTGCACACATGTCCTTCGGGTGGCATCGCTTTTTGGTTTCAGATTTGATTTTAAAACAATTGGAAATTCAACTAATGAATGGAACAAAAACGCTTAATCAACTATTTTGGCTTTGCAAAACGAAACTTTATTATTTCGCGTAACGAAAATTGTGTATTTTTAAATAGAGCAGATAAAACTGCAAAAATTATTCCTGAGTTTTTAACTCAAACGCGAATAATATTGCAAACTTTTTTATTGCGTTGCGAGTGCAAAGTCTGACTGTTCTTCAAGTTGGAATGTATTTTATTGAAATATTTGTATCGAGTGTGTGTGATTGAGTCTTTTAAAAATTGTGGTAAACTGCTACATTAGCCTGGATTGGACCATTATTCCCATGCAACAATGCTATATGAAGCAGTGCTAGTACGGAAATTAGTTTAGGTAAGAATGTGAAGGTTGTGAAGCTCGTTCATAAGTGTGATACCTTTTCTGACTGCGTTGACGGCAAGTTGCCTGCATGTAAACGATAGTGGGCGAATTCCAATACCAAAACATTGAAGTTAAAATACACATTGCTCAGAGTGCCAAGTAATTTCATTCTAATTTTTTGCCTGCCTGTGTAAATCTTTTTAGCTTAACCACAATAGAAACATGTAAGTGGCTAGAAAGCATATTTATTAGGTTTATTAGGAAAATATTTCGTACTTAAAATTGTATTATGTTAAATCAGAGATTGAGGCATTAAGCCCCTGTCTCTTGAAGTAAATATTACTAATAAAACATCTGTTTTATAAAAGGATGGTGTTAGTTTTTGAAATCTGATTCGTTTCAGTTTTTCAGTGGTTTTTTTTCGCACAAGTCAATTTAAACAAGACAACTTTAGGCAACGAGTCAGAAAGCATAATTGCAAAGACGCTGCAAAATATCGAGTATGTGACAGGCAGAATTTTTTAGATTAATTAGAACTTGACTTCCTAAGTTAAAATAACGTTATTTGTTATGTTCCCCTTTCGGATTTTACATTATATACATGCATATAAACAAGAAGCCCCATCTTAAAGTGTCATATTTTGTCCTAAAATGTCCTAAAATAACCATTTATCGTGCATATTTGCATGCTTATTTCTAAGACATTACGTGCATATTTGCTTAGGCTCAGGTAATTACACGTCATTATGAAAAATATGCATTCTAAATTCAATGCTTTTGTTTTGGAAGTTCGTATGCTAAGTTGCCGTCAAAGTAGTCAGAGTAGGTATCGCATTAATGAAGAAGCTTTGCAGTGTAAACATTCATACCCAATAACATTTTCATCCTAGAGGTGCTTTTCGAAGCATCATTGTAAGCTACTAACAATCCAACACATGCAGCAATACACCATCCTTTTTTAACACACTCGATAAATAATTAAAATCCTTGCACTTGAAGAACTGTCCGACTTTACTTTTTTAACGTAATAAAAAAGTTTATTAAATTGTATGCGTTTGTTCTAAAAACTCAGGAATAGGTTTTGTATGTTTTTCCGCTATTTTAAAGATACACACACACAGAAGTGCATTACGACAACATTATTGAGCGTCATTTTTATTGCATAGCTTCTTAAAGCTGCTTAAGAGATTTTGTCACAATCATTATTCATAAGTTCATTTCGAAATCCAATCTGATTCCACAGAACGATGGCACCCAAACGACATGTGCGCAACATTTGTGGTAAAACGTTTTCGACCAAGGAACACTTAAATGTGCACACAAGTGTTCATACAGGAGAGAGGCCGTACAAGTGTGACGTCTGTCAAAAGGCCTTCACAACTAGTGGCAGTTTAACAAGTCACGAACGAACACACACAGGGGACAAACCATTCGTTTGTCACATTTGCCAGAAGTCATTCAGTATATCAGGGGATCTTCGAAGACTTCAAGTGGTGCACACCGGCGCTAAACAATTTAAATGTGAAATCTGCGAGAAGACCTTTTCCCGGAAAGATCATTTGACAGGACACTCCAGAGTTCATACTGGTGAGAGGCCTTATTCTTGTGACGTATGTCAAGCGTCGTTTGCATACGGTAGCAATCTCAATCGCCACAAAAAAACACATCGGGAAACTCGGGAAACGCCTTACAAATGCGATATTTGTGACAAACAGTTCAAGACTGCTCCGTGCCTACGAGTGCACATGTCGTCTCATTCTGATAAATATAGGTGTAGTGAGTGCGGGCATTGTTGCAGCAGTAAGTACGTTCTCATCGAAGAACACACACGGGTGAACGACCTTTCAAATGCCATTTATGTAAAAAATACATTCAGCCAGGCATCTTACCGAGACATTCATCTTCGAGTACACACAAAGGAAAAGCCGGGAAAATGTTCCATTTGCAGCAAACGGTTCTTTGATATAAGTGGTCTTCTTCGACATTGTCGGCAGGGACATTCAGGTAAGTTGAATGGAAAATAAGAGTTTAAATTAGTTATTGCCAACGAATTTCTACCGCCAACCACTCTCACAATAAAACTTAATTTCACCGGTTTGACTAGGTATTTCCGAGTGTTTATTTTGCGGCCAATCATCAGAAAGAAAATCAGATGGAAGCACACATGCTCAGCCATACTGGTGAGATCTACTGAACAGGCCAGCCTTCTTTATCGACTGGAACTAAAATGCAATTGAATCAAGATCACCTGCTAGGACACTTCCTTCAAACTTTTATGAACTAAAACAAGTTGATGAATTTATTGAACATTTGATTTCATTATTAATACTAATGGACGACTTGGTTTTCACCTCCCCAAATCGTTTGCAAAAGGTGTCACACTTTTGATAAGATTTTGTTTGATTCTGATGGTTCCCTGTATTGGAGGATTAAACTCTTGTAAATAAAAAAATCAGTGAGCAATTTATTTAAGATAAATAAATGATCTATAAATAAAGAATTTGCATCGAATAAAATAACAGCAGCCGAAAATTTTAATGAACTAACTATTTGATTCGGACACTAAAAGCTTATAAATGTTTACGCTACGCTTCAAAGATATTTTGAATTCACTTGAAGTTGCTGCTAATATTAAGAATTTATGGCATTTATTGAAAACATTTGCAAAATAAATCAATGTTACCTTTAAATTCAATCAGAAAAATGTTGTGCGATGTAGTATTTGCTGAAGACATTTCTTTCGCAGAACCCTTTTCATACCTTTCAGCAGGAATACATAATAACTGCGATACTGGTCTTGAATTTAACTGTAAAGCTTGCACAGTAGCTTTTATTAATTTTCAGCCATATCATTTCGTTTTATATCTTTGATCTCAGCGTAACAGCTGGACAAATATTTATAGCATCCTTTAAATTTTTAAATTGAATTAAATTTAAATTTAAATTTTTTAAAATAAAAATCTGATCTGCTTTAACGACATCATTGGAATTTTCATTTTAAAAGTCTACTTATGCTTTTTCCTGAGCGGCCTATTCTGACTAATGATATCACTAGTCCATGCAGATACTTTGAAATATTTACGCGTAACCGAGACAAAAATCTGTTCTCCACACTCACATTTTATTACCGCGAAATGCTCGCTTTTTGTAAACCCGCTCTTGAAATGTATCTGGCAGTTTGGCAACATAAATAAATATTTGCAAAAGTTTCTTGCAAAGTGTTTCTAGCCATTCTAATCTTGTAAGTTCTAAAATCAATTACAACAAAAAATTGAGCAGATTTTTTTACTATTTTCTATTTAGACTCGCCTTCATGAATAATAAATTATAATATTTAACTAGCTTCAATAAAATATAGACAGTAGGTTAATCATTCATTGAAAGATTTGCCGCTGCAGATGCAAACGGTTTTTCTTTACGGCATAGGATAATCTGTGGAGGAAATTATAATTTTAGAGGAAAATTGTTTTACCATATATGCATTTATGATAAGTTTGAAGGTAAGATAACTGCATGCTATGAAATTATGAGTAAAACATGACGTACTTGATAACTCTCCAGAACTGCAGACTGCATTACTTGTTTTTCTGGTGTCTTCATATAATTGTAATAAATTGCAAATATTTGCAAACAAATATGATTTGTATTTCTGCACGCATTCATAGAATATTAATTACCACTAATTTCCGGGTACTACGTTTGTTATGACGAGGAAAATAAATCTTAATTATGAATATGGCATACGTACTACGAAAATATCTTACTATTTAGGATAAGATATAGTGATGTTCTATTAAGCTTTGATGCTTATTATGATCATCTGAGAAAATGACATGACGTGAAAGGCTGGATTAGTTCAAATTTTGGGACTTCAAAGGAAAGGAAACGGAACCTCTACATGAGAAAGCAAACCAATAGCATCTTTACCTGCACTGATGAAACCACTCAAAAAACCTAAATGAGAAGACATTCTTGGCTAATTTATTATTTCATCTTTTTGAAAACTTCATATCAAATGTTAATATAATAGCATTAGTATCTTGATATTCACTCTATCTGATCATGTATGAAAAATAATTCTGTACACGTAAATTGTATTCTAATTTTAGCTAGTTTTGTTTATCAAATAATAATAATGCTTTTCTTTCTATCAGTTACTCTCTCCTGATGATGGTCGCAGTTAGCGATTGAAAGCTTGAGAAATAAATAGTATCGTTTCTAATATGTCATCCATGCCCTCCGTTCCTCCAACTTCTTATTTCAATAAACCAATAGTTATGATGCAAAGCAGCAATTGTCGTACAGTTTGGATTTCAATGACGTTTTACGTCAACATGAAGGAGATCTAAAATTCGAGGAGATGAAATTCTTTCAAATTAGGAATCATCTTTCTAACAATGAATAAAGTCAGTAGTCAGTCGGACTGGATTTTACGACATTTTCTTACATGCTAGCCAGTAAATCAATTTTGGTTTACTTCTTCTAATGTGAAGTCTTCCATAAGAATCATTGTTATGGGCATAAGGGACTAGAGAATAAAAGTCCAAAAGATATTCGGAAAAAATGCAAAATTTTTCATGTACGTGCATTTGCTAATATAGAATGAATTCCAACTCAATTCGCACAAAGAATACTCTATCATCTGAAGAGGACCATAACTACGGCATTGCTGTGCTGTAAAAGTTGCCAGAAATTATTTTAAGCCAATCCAATTTTAAAGATAATTTTGCGAACAATTACCATAACCACAATTGCTCTTAAGCATGACCTACAGTGACTGGCTACTTGAGTACAAAATTTAATTTTTCGACTTTCTCTTTGCCTTATGTCCAGCAATCACAATTAATTTAAAAAATTACACTCAACGTTGCTATGTTACTACACTATTGTTATGCTATTTATGATGGAATGAATTTATTCGCAAACTCACAATAAGTTTTTAAAGGCTGTTGTTTTCACATATTTCTGGCAAAGGTTTAGAGTTTTTTCCTCTTCTTTTTAGGGGTGGAAACCAAAATAACACAATTTTCCTTCTGTTCATGGGTTCGCATGTTATCCAATACGTATTGTTTCCCAAGTCACGTCCATAGTTCTGTGAGCTATAATAATTCAAATCAATTTACTTTTGATACTAATAGACATGATTTGAGAATCACATTTTGTCAGAAAATGAGTTTTATTTGTATTCAGCTACCATTAGGTCCTTCTTCAGGTGCACTTTTACGATGCCATAATTCTCAGTTCATGAAGTCCTGAACCATTTCGAATGAACCGGAGTGAGAAGCAGTTCTGATTGTCTTCTTCACAAAAGAAGTCGCTTACAATCTTTCTGCCGCAGTCGCGGAACTAGTGCGTGAATCCGGGAGGAAGCTGGAACGTTACTCCTAAAAATTCCCCCAACTGATCACTGGAGCCTATCAATTGATCAATCAATTGATTTCGTCACTTGACCCCCCTTAACCATTTTTCGTCACTTGTCCAAATTTCGTCACCTGACCCCCCGTGACCAAATTTCGTAACTTGACCAAATTTTATCACTTGACTTAATTTCGTTACTTGACTAAATTTCGTTACCTGACCCCATGACCAAATGACAATCTTCATGAAACTGTTTGTTCGCTACTTTACTACATGTTCGCTTGTGGGGTTTATTCTGCTCCAATTCAAGCCTGTGTACCTAGTAGCATACATCAAGAAGTGCGGTTTACTCATTTCTTATTTCGAATGCTTAGCACAAGAAAAAGTGAAAGTCACGAATTTAAATTTTGCATCAAAGTAGCCAGTTACTGTTGTTCCAGCTTAAGAGTATTTGTTGTCATGGTAATTCCTCGCAAAATTGTCATTAAAATTTGGCGATTCGTTCATATTACCTGTGAATCTACTCGAAACTGCGTGTAAGACGTCATACCATAAATATGACTTATTATGAGAAAAAAAAACTTTGATATTTTTCATGTGTAAACTAAATTGTAGTTAAAACTTAATGGAGAAATTTTACGGCGTTTTGAAATGAATGTCAAAATAGTAGGATTCGGCATTGACTTCGAAAATTCTCAAATTGTCAAAGTGTAAGAATTAGGATTATTATAAATTGGCTAAGAAATGAAACATAAAATATGATATATTTCTGTTAAGTTAAGTGACGCAAAATAAATTTAAATTACACTTTTATGGTCTCTTTAATATGAGTTCTCTCGTCGAACATGATAAGTCTTAATTGTGAATAATTTCTCGTGATAGCCGTTGATCAATACCACTGCGTTAATTCACAAGCTGTGTAGTTGATATTTGCTTTTTAATTCAGCTTAAAATGGAGTGCAAATAAACATAATATTTCAAACAGTATTGTTCTATTTGTCTTAACTGAATTGCTTTGAGGAAATTTTATTTACTTAACATAATAATACATCATTACGAATATCAATGCATTGAAACACGACAAACAGAAAGCTGATAACGAAAGTCGTTTGGAAAAATGCGATAACTTCATAACCAAATACAAAACACGAAATTCAAGTTAGAATAAAAACTGGAAGACTTTGTGCGAAGTGCACAAAATAGTTCAAGAGAATTGTTCAATGCCAATGAGAATATCATATTGCCAAAATGGTCTTGGTCGAACTGTCGAAGAGAGAACATCTCTGTCCGCTGTAAACATTCCTGTTTAAGTGACACATTCCTGAATAAAGTGAATGATTATATTGCTGCATAAGTTTCTCTAACAAGCTATAGTAGATGAAACAACTCGTGAAATAATTGCAGTGCTGTGTACATTCCATGTTTTAAACAGCAGTAAGCTACTGCAATGAACAATTTTCAATGTGGCCATTTACACCAAGTGCAAAAAAATCTGCTGTGAAACGAACTAACTCCGTGAAAACTCCAAGTACAAAACGGGGAAGAGACGAAGAAGATTCACCCACGTCACAAAAAACTGAAAATAAGACAAGAAAACTTTCTGTGGAGTTAAGTGACAGTGTGGTGAGTGAGAATTCAGAAGAAACCCGAATTGTAGACAATACAAGCGTACAAGAAAACAGTGACTCGTCAGAATACGATTCAGCCGATAACACAATAATTGATGCAACGGCCTGTGAATCGTTAATTCTCAGTATGGGCACTCTAAACCAAATTGATTTGGACAATATTGGCAAATTGCTAGACTCCAAATTTGATCCACTTGCAAAGCGTGTGGAACTGACAGAGAAAAAAATTGATGGAATGAAGCGGGAAAAAAATGTTATAATCTTCGGCATTCCTGGAGGCCCAAAAGAAGGTATCAACGACCAAGTCAAAGCTGTAAACGATGTCTTCAACAAAATGGGTCTTAAGGACATATTAATCGATGACGTTCTGAGAGTGGGGAAGAAAGGCTCGCCAAACAGACCGGTACTGGTTAAACTTTGCAAGAAATACGAGAAGAAGATGATTTTTGCTGAGAAGAAGAAGCTGAAGGGAGAAAAAATTTTCATTAACGAGGACCTGAGCCCAGCTGAACTGGACATTGAGAAGAAACTGGTCAAAGCATTCGCAGAAAAGAAAAAAGCAGACGCTGGCGTTTCAAAATCAATCCGACGAGGAGTACTTTCAATCTGGAAGAATGGGAAGATAGTGGAGAAACTGACTGTGGATGAAGCAACACGTAACGTCGTTGGAATATGAGGAGACGGGCCCATGGAGCAAAATCGATATTGGTTAAGTAAAAGTAAAAATTTAGATATATTTTTTTGGAATATAGAGGGTAGTATGAGATTTAGCGAGTTATCTGAACAGGATAAGCAAACATTAGTTAGTAATCAAATTATCTGTGTTTATGAGTCATGGCATACCAAAGAAATAACAGTGCCATATTTAAGAGCGAAAGGCGGAATCATGATATTCTTTCGAAGTGATATATTTACCAAATATGAAACTCTAGTTAAGCATGATAATTTTATTATTGTTAGACTTCAAGTATCAAATAAAGAATCTTTATTATTCTGTTGTGCTTATGTTCAACCCACTTATGACTATGACAATGTAATAAAAGCTTTAAGCGATACCATACAAGCCTCTACTGCAAAATTCCCAAGTGATGATGTCATTTTGTGTGGAGATTTTAATGGCAGAATAGCTGAGTTGAAAGAAATGAGCAACAATTTGCTGAGTACTAATACAAATATAAAGCAGGACAGAAAATCATTGGACAAATTGGTAAACAAGAGGGGGGAAATGGTAATGGAATTAGCTAATTTTAATGATATGGTAGTCTTGAATGGAAGATCAAGCAGTGATAACAATGGCAACTTCACAATGTCTTCATACTTCTACTTGATCAGCCGTCCTGCTTGTTCCAAGGGAGAATAGGAAAGTACCGGAAACTGACTACATGGCTGGCAGTATTTTCTCTCCCTCTCATGTTCTTGATTCTGGGCAACGAATACGAAGGTGGCAGCATCACAAGCTTAACTGCGGTGGCACCTCCAGTGCCGTTTGATACGTTTCATTCTCTTGTGAGCAATAACTTTAGTACATACGTTCATCCTGTTCATTTGGCGGACACGGATGTGGCTGGTATTTCTGCCATGAGAAAGTATGATCGTCTTTACAAACAAATAAATAATCACGAAGCGTTCCCAGTTGTGTCCTTCTTTTTTATCAACATTAACACAATCGACTGGAAATCCTTGGATGAAATTTTGCAAGACGAAAGCATGTCGCCGAAAGTTAAGACGTATCTAAATTACTCCCAATTATTCCCACGCTGGGCGACAGAAAACCTTAAGCACAACAGTTCGCACTCGAATAAAGAAATAATAATCTCACATTTGGAGAAATGTGAGAAATCAGCTACAATATTGGATGAGAATGCGGCCCTTGTAGTGCACACACACTTGACCAGAGCTGGAAAACCCGTTTATTTTGGGAGAGACATACTTTACGAAAATTGGCAAGGTTATCATATGATTGGTTACATTCCCGAATCCATGATCGTAAGAATAAAGAATTTGGGACAGAGTGGAATACTGGAATGGTATCGGAGATATTTTGATTTTTATATTGTTCAAATGGCGCACTCAATTCTAAACAGAAAGCACTCTAACAATCTGGATAGTGAACCAGCCAAAACTGCACAGAGTCATGTAATTGCATTGGCAATCATTCCCGGTGTCGGGTTGCTCGTTTCTCTACTTGTATTTTTGCTGTGTGAAAATGGTTTTACGGTAAGGTGGAAATGGCAAAATGTTCTGTCGTTAGACTTCTTCTAATCTCCCAGTGAGAAAAAAGTTAACAAAATCATTGTAATTAAAGTTAAATCCATTTCTCAGGATTAAATTAAGTAGCCAATTAAAAAACTAATCATACATAGTACAGACAGGCGATAGTCAGTCAATATTAATTTTAAGTTATCATTTAACAATTTTTACTCGACCTCATATCGCTTGAGAAAAGGAAGGGCAATGCGGCGGTTAAATTTATTTATTCCTCTGCGCTGGTGTTTAAAACTCTGCTAATTTGGGAAATAAAAAAATACTAATTCGAATAAAATTATTTAAAAGATTTTTCTTCAAAGATATATGCATATTCGATCGATCCAATGAATATTGTTTGCGTTTTCCTTGTCAATCTAAGAAACATTTTCAGGTTCTAGGCAACTTACAATTGGAGTTTGGAGTGGATGCTGGATTCCCCGGAATCACTCCATTTTGACTGGCTGGAGTTGGCGCTGGCGATGCTCAAAATATAAATGGAAAGAATGACGGCAACAGAAAAGTTACAGAATGAGACTTCCTGTGGAGGCAATGAAGCGACAACCCTGATGATCGCTTGAACAGCTTATATTTACAAAATAAAATAGTAAAATAATAATGTTTTATTTTCCACCTCACCAGTGTTTCCTCCTTGATTAGAAGAAATTGAATCAAAATACAAAATAATTCGCGAACTTGCATACAAATCTCTGACTAGGTTGATTAAAAGTTAAGGCTTCAATTCAAAGTTGAATACTACTGCCAAAACCGTTAACCGTAAACTAAATTATTAATTTCAATCTCCCTCCATATCGCTGCTGTTAGTGGTAAATGCCCTTTCTCCATCAGCATACAGAATGTAAGAGTCTTAAATGCAAAAGTGGTAAGTCAACTTTTGCCCAGAATGAGTTACAAATACCACGAAAATCTCCATTAAATTCTGAACAAAACTTGTACTTGACAAATGTACAAACTGTTTAGAAATGAATTTAAGCTTTTATGCAGAGCTGTGCCTTCATGGTATTTGTTTTTAATTTTCTTCTAAAATGCTCACAAAACAAGTAAAATAACAGTCCAGCACGACAGGGCTATTCTTATCGTAAAGTGTTTAAAATTGGATTTTATTTATCTCTGACTTGGAGATATTTAACCATAAGTAAATGCGTGGCAGGAGCACTTTATATTTCCAAATATTTCGTGTAATATTATATATATTATACTTACCGCTTTGACTGGAGAAAATTTAAAAAATTCAAATGTAAAACGAAGTGCCGATGTCCAGTTATCAGCATTAATAACTTTCACTATCAAATATTTCTGGTATTTTCTTACTCTGTGATTCTGATTTGCAAAAACTTAAGGAGATTAATTGGCGTAGCTTCTCGGCTTCCTTAAGACTTCCTGTAAATCAAATAGGACATGAAAATTCTTCTGGCTCATGATAGCATGCTCCTGTGAAATATTTGGCCTAAAATTTGGGAGTGCTTCGAGAATCATTGATTGATCTTGGTCAAGTCAAGGGATGACCTTTGTTCCCTGTTGTTTTTAGCTCATTAGGGATTTTTGTCCTCAATTTTTTAAAACTTATTCAGAACGAATTTACGATATATTGCATTGATAAACTCAAATAGTTCCGAAAGAATTCCACCTATCTATCTCTCTTTATTCCACAATGTCTGTGGTGTGGTGTTTATGCATTTAACTAGGCTTGATAATAATATGCAATATTGGAATTTCTCAAAGTAAAATGTAAAATTTTGGTAAATATATAAAATTTATAACTTCATGAATTTTAATATTGGAAATTTGATATAAATATTTACATAGATTATTACTTTATTTGCTCCGTATTTAAACCTTTAACAAGTAAGTTATAAATTCTAAATATAAACATAGTTTTGTATAAGCATCTATCCATTTTGAAAGTTTAATTATTCATTCTCAAGGTTACAGGAAACTAATTGTAAGTAATATACAATTTACACATGAAGATAAAAATTACTATGGTCTTATTCCACTTGCAAATTACGGTTGATCGTCAACGTCACACAATGAGCTGGTTTCATTGGTAGAAGCAGCATCTGATACTTCCACTGTATCCAACGTATCCATATTACCATTTTCGTTTTGAAGGGTCTCCATATCGTTCTCGCGTATCTGTCCAAATATTTGATCCTCCGTGTTTCCTTCTTTTACCGTGAGGTTATGCCTTTCCTCTTTCTTTTCGGAGGATATTTTGGAGTTCTCTTCGTCGTCGTGATTGAGTGGGTGTGGCTCACTGAGGATTTTAACCAAAGTGGTCACTCGTGTTGACGTTTTTACAAAATGCAGAAGACTTACATTAGCGGACGAAGAAAAACAGGTCTCCACAATAAGACAAATAAAGCTTAAGCATAACAAAACAGAGCATATAATAACAATTCCTAGAATTTCGGGAAGGGAAATTTGGTCGCCAGGAATAACTTCGTTTAGATTGGGATCTTCCACTAAAATATTCCACACATATCTCCACGCTAAGTCTTCCCACTGGTGCCACTTTTCCCGCAAACCTGTCTCAGTGATTTGAGCGTAGGTGTGCATCATCCAGTGTCTGTTGACAGTGTACATTTCCACAAACAACGGAAAAAAGTTGAGATGCTCTGGGAGTATGTAACACTCTGTATTTGGCGTGTGAAGTTCGTTAACAATTAGATTTTTAAAATAAAGCAAATATCTGGTTGGGCTTATTGTAAAAGAAAGAAACAAGTATTTTCCTTTCAGATATCTGGCCAAATTCACGTTTGATATATTATAATAATCATATTCTACAAAGCTTGTGTTTATTTTCTCCAACAATCCTTTCATTTTAAAGTCTTCATAGTACTCTTCCCACGGGGAATTCTCATACGCTTGTCTCAAAATTTTGTAATCTTTGGAGAGTACTTCGGCAATAGAATTGAATGGCTGTATTTGGTCAGGAACGGTGAGAGTACTCATTATTCCGTTTCCATAGAAACCACAAATAAACATCCCCAAAAACTGTAACAGAATGCAAAAACGAATTTTTTCCATATATCGTTGGGCAGAGTTTCCTAAAAACACTCCAACAGAGTCAAGAATGTGCCATAATAACAAATCCTTGTTTAATTTCCCAACAAGCTTTAAATTCGTTAAGAACGCAGCAATAGCGCATATTGTACATGCCCAAATCATCCACGTTAGAGGGAAATACCATGAAGAAAATGCAATTGCTCCTAGATCTTCTTCTTTTGAATGGCTTCTACAATATATTAGTAAATTTTTGTGGTATGATGAAAACGTGATGCCAGTTATTAACAAGTAATTTGATTCTAATGAAGTGCCATAATCAGTGTAAGCCACTGGATCGATAAGGTACTGCCCATTAAATGATAAGTCAGTTTCGCTCCACACGGTCATGCTACTATGTTCAAGCTGAGTGAATGAAATATTGTGTTTCAATGACAGTAGCATTGTTGACATAATCTCCGCAGGGCAAAGGCTATACTGTTTGCTTCCTCTAAGAAGTTTTTGACAAGCAAACAAGTCATTCTTATACTGCTCGAAGTAGTCTTTGTGCGCGTCCAATAGCGCATCGACAGTTCGTCCATTTCCAAGTCGGAAATATTCTCTGTGGAGCGCAAGTAGGTTTCCAAATCTTGCCATGGCTGAAACTCCAAAGTTTCCATGAGTCGTAGTTCCTGTAGAACAGTACCCGTTGCAGTCAATTCTGTACTCAACGTTGAATCTGTTGCCGACTCTTTCAATCACAAAGATTGTTACACTCAACGCAGGAAGGTTTCTAAAAACTGGTAGAAACAAATGATTGAAAGGAGTTCCCGCAACTTCCATACCCACCGCTGGAATTAAAAAGAGTGTGGTTGGATGCATGCCAAGTAGCTGAAATATAGGACTTAGTTTTTTAAATGGTGCGATTATAATGTAGAACGGCTGTGTAAACCTAAAGGAGTGAAATTTATAAAACGTTTTATTTGTCACGCTACTATAAATTCGGTATCCTAACGAATCACTTAAAAACTGAATTTTGCAAATATAATTGTTGCAGCAGTGAAAAACGACTTCATAGCTTTCATTGGAAGCAGACAAAGTGTTTAAAAATAAAGCTAAGCTTTCTTGCAGTGCTATGTTCTCAGGAGAATCGTTTGAGTTTACTGTCGAAAAGTAAAATAAAATAATTAGTTTAACAGTTGTCCACATGATGATTCCTCCTGGCTAATTTACATTTGAGATTTACTTAGTTGATTTTAACAATCTAAAGTGCTTAGCAGTAAAGAATGGCCTCTCTACGGTATCTGGTTTCTTTTTTACTCAAAAGGCTGTTGATAATTTTTGATCTTTTATCTGTAACTCAAATTGCTAGCGCAAAGTCGCATAAAATAATACCTACTACACGACAGTCACGTCTCACCAAAACAACACGTGTATTAACCCTAATGACGCAGCTCCGACAAGAATAATAGCGTGAGCTTTTGTTATTTTTAACTCGTTTTTTTCTTGCCGAGAAGAATTTTACATTGAACGGTATGCTTACAGGAAGTAGTGGCTTTACAAATAATAAAATATTAACATGAGTGAGCTGCCACAAGCGACAAATAGCCCATACTCCGCAATTTGGGGTTCCTAAAAATAAATGCATTTCGTCAGCGGAATAATGGTTATGTAAATTACAAAACGAACTAAAAAACCGAGCATCCTTATTTGAATTCATAGATTTCACGACCACAACAAGAAAACAAAAAAATTTGTAACGTTGACACATTATTTTCGAAGTTTACAAAATCTCATTCCAAAGATTTATATTGCCTCCTCTATATTGGTGATTAAGCCTTACAAAATTCATTAGGCCAAATAGAAATTGTAAATGACTTTTTACAACACATTTGGAATGGAGCGGAAGTTTACGTGTTTAGGACAGACAAACCTGACAAACTGGTTGCGAGTATGTTTTCTCCGTAACGTGCATGATCAATACTTTTTTATAAGCATCTTCCCCTTCTATGAATATGTGTTATTTAGGGATTCTCATGACACAGTCAACATACTTTTATACCTTCTGTGTAAAACTAGTAGTTTAAAAAAAAATTTTATGTATTGAGCTGTACTAACAAAAATTTCTTTTATAACTAAAGCTTACATACTTTAAATTACACATGATTGGTAGAGCCCTAAATTATATAAATATCTTGTGCCCTTCCCTCAATCTTACGAAAAACTCAATTGTAGTTTTTATTAGACATGGTTGGGTGCCGGACGGAATCTTCAGCAGTTAGTAGTACGCACTGCTTTAGGAAGCCTTCAAATGGTGTAAACTTTAAATGAAATTCGAATAAAATATGAAATGTTCTTCCCAAATAAGGCACAGACATGCCTGACATCAACATAAATATTCTAAATATATCATATTTTGTTGTTTATATTAGGTATTTGCTTTTCCATAACTTATATGATCAGTACATTGCTTACTGGAATTTTTGCGTTTCTTTAAAAATATGATAGTATGAAAACCTGTAATCTGTAATCTAATATGTTTTTTCTGTAGTGACGACAGGTAAGTGCTTATGCTTCAATAGAAGGAAGCATGTTTACATAAAGGCTTATTATAAACAGATGTTTTACTGCAAATGATGATAGTTTTATAACATACATGTTGCATGCTAATGATGAAGCAAATCTGGAAGTCCAGAAAAAATATAGATTTTCGGGACGGTTTATTCTCGTATTTTATATACATTTACTTTCACACTCACAAAAGTTGCTATTCATACCCTCAAGATTTCCTGTTTCTTTGGATTTTTTATTTCTTTTACCTCTCCTATGTGGCTGACGAGTGGTGAAATAATATAATTTATTATCCGACTGGATGGTTAATTAATTAAATTCCATTAGCAAATGCGAGTTATATGATATATAACTTATATCCGTCATAAAATATATTTGGATGGCTGGCTTATATGTGATGAAATGTTTAGAAGATATGTATCTTGTCACCAGGCAAACAAGGAATACATTAGCTTGATTACCTGCCATGCTCACAGAAAACAGATTACATGACAATAAAAGAGGAAAACACTTATGTCAAATGTAATATTTGCAAGTACATTATAAAATAAAGGCTTCGTTTACATTATACAAGGAAGGATATTCCAAAAAACTAGCTTCTGACCAGTCGCATCTACTTAAAAAGGCTCAATAAATCTTAAGTAAAGTTGATTTTTACATCGAAATTCTTCACCAAACTTACAACAATGTTTTGGTTTCCATCCATAGTTCTTTTGTTTGTTTCAGTTTCAACAGTGTGCTCTCATTCTCTACAGCCAAACAAATATATACAAAAAAGCATAAATAACTTGCTGAAAACCCTTTCAGCTTTTCCGGAAAATTATGAAATTTATTTTCATACCAAAGATTTTGCCAAAGATGGGGAAAACTATGACTGTTCGTTATTACGCCGTACAATTGTCGCAAGCAATACAACAATATCGTTTAAGCCTTCTGACACGTTCAGGCACACGCAACCTTTCAAAATTGTGATAGTAAATGATTTGTTACCAGAATTCGACATTTATTTTGAATTTGCGTTGCACACACAAGATATCTTTGTTTTAGCGATAAATAAAATATTCACAGAAAGTATTCACCCAAACATCGAAATCTACTTAACAGCTGAACAAAGAAACTACCCTGCAGTAAAAGTTTTCTTGTTCCCCACATTATCGCAAAACGGTGTTGTCCAAATTCAGTACAAAATAATTTGTAACAATTATTGCAGCTTAGCTGCAAAAGAAACTGGGGTTTTTGATATATTTGCGTTGAGAGAATTAAGTGATCCGATGATTGTACACAAAAAGTATTTTAGAATTGGAAATGGCCAAAAAGTGGATGCGTTGGTGTCAAACAGTTATCCAAGCTATTTTAGATTTTATAATTACCCACTGTTTTGCATAGAAACTATGTTTACATCATTTGTATTTTCGTACTGCGGAGGTAAAATAATATCAGCGCAATATGTATCTGTCGCACATAACATGTCGTTTACCATAGTTGACATATGGGATTCAAAAGCTGTGGAGAAAGCTGATACAAGTTTGAAAGCTCAGTACATTGTTGACGGAGCAAACTATGATATTGGAATTGATGTTAGTTTTGAGAAGTATTGGAAGAAAACAGGCATGAAGTTTTCACATTATGATAAAGTTGAATTGCTGTATTGCTTGAGTTACGAGTCTAAAACCAAAAACTATATTAATTTCTCACCTTGGATTTGCCCGCTTAATTGGAACGTTTGGGTGGTGGCTACATGCGCAATTATCTTGTGCACATGGATTGTTAAGGAGACAGTTCGGAAACGTGGCTATGTAGCAAATATTTGGAGTTTTCTGGACTTGACCGGAATTCTCTTGGGAACATCAACACCATATTTGACAAAGCTCAAGTTATGTGTAGGATTCCAGATTTGGGGAGCACTCGTCACCAATTTCTATACAAACGGAATTACGAGTGTTCTTACAGTTCCCGAGAGGCCCCAAATGTTTAAGTCAATTGCCCACATATTAGCATCCGGGTACAAACTTTTGTGGGACGAAGACTACGAAACTCCTCCGTGGGAGATGTACTCCACTGAATTCAAAAACCTTGGAATTGTAAACGTATCAAGTAAATATTTTAATTTTAAGAGTTATGAATACACAAAGCATTTAGATTTTGGAAGAGATTTGTTGGGGAAGAATGCCCGACTACTGTCCCAAGATCGTAAAATGGATACTTTGCTGATGCTAAGGCACATGCATGAAGTCCAACTTCATAAAAAAGATGTCGAGTGCTACACAACTCCAGAATTGTTTTCCTCTCAGGCCACGTTTTTCGAAGTTCACACTGTAAACCGATATTGGTTAATGCAGTCGTACACGAGAATTTATGAAAGTGGGCTCATGGAACATTGGCAGCAGTGGTCAGACTTTCTCTTGCGATATCTCCGAGGGATATCTATCGAATTAACGAACCCAAACAAAATCATTCCAGGCGACCAAATTTCTCGTGAAGATATTTTTGCTATATGTGTTGTGGGTTTGTCAATATTCACCGTAGCTCTCGTAATGCTTCTGTTAGAAAGGCATTCTTCACCAAGTAACCGAGAAATGCGAAAATTATGTATTTCAGCATATCGGATTAGTGCAATAACGATTAAATTATTTGATGAATTCAAAATCATTGCAAGAAAGTTGATTCACAGGGGCTCGTATAATGATAATATCAGATAAATTATGATTGTTATTTTCAATACTATTTTCCGTGTTATGCATAGATATAAATTCGTTTATGTAGCAAGTATGATGCGTTCTCCTTAAAATTTATATTTGCTTGTATTTACTATATAGAATATTACATGACAAGCATGATTTGTATTATGATATTTAGTAAAAATGTTTTTAAGACACAATATGGACTTAACAAATCAGATAATATTAAGTATGAACAAAAGCGATCTGCGAACGCATGTTCACTTTTTAGCACATTTCTTTCAATATTTATTGTAGTTCAAAATACGTTACTGACGATGAGTTGACAATGAACTGTTCATATTGGTCGGTATTTTTCCACACATTTCTGTTTCCTAAGTCGCGTGTTTCCATGTAAAGTAAAAAATTACATTGTATTCAGTATCGCATCAAATTTTTGCCCATTCCTCAGTCAGAAATATTCTCTGTGCAGTAAAAATACATTTCTGAATCGAATGATGACCGAAACGTCAAATTTTCCTTGTGTCGTAAATAAATACAGTGTAGTCTATCTTCTATTTTATTGCTAAAACTATATAACGTAAACGCCATTCCATATTTCTGGAATTTCCAGCTTTATTTCTTGATTAGCAAGTTAAGTAGGTAATTTCCATTAGCAAATGAGTTACATAAAACACACGAAAAACAAGGGAAGTTGTTTAGTTAGATGACACGCAAGAACTGAAATTATAATCAAGTGTTCTGAATGCAAAGTGTCCAAAAAATGTAATGATAGTTTTAACATAGCATTATAAAGCGTCATAAACATTATCGTAATCATCAAACAATGCAGGTAATACTTATAGCTAATAAAATATTTATTTTAGGAATGGGTTTAAGTTCAATAATAATGTGAGCTTACGTGCGCTTTTGAATATACGTTTATATTAAGGTTAATTGGACATCTATTCGAAATAAAAAATCTGACAAGTATTTCATTTCAAATTCAAACTTGTGGCCCATAAAACCAGAAATTGATACTAAAATATGACACTAGCTCAAAATTTTAGTGTTCATGATGATAAAAGGCTTTTGTGCATCGTATATCGTACATTGGAATCTAAAACCTAATAAAAGAGATGTGCATTTGAAACTAACGCATTATTTCGAAATCTTAAGTCAACAAATATGTCTCTTGATTAATATCAAGCTTTTTTAAATACGTATTCAAGGTTTTTTCAATGATCTCCTGGTTTTATCAATTATGTGTCTAAATTGACGCATTTTTCACCATATTTAGCTGCCTAGTCTGCATTACTATTGCAAAACTCAACTGTTTCCTTAACGTCTGCGATTTTATATATTTCAGCTTTATCGTTAACGTTAGACAAATTTCCAGTGTTCTCCTGAAATTCAATATCTTGTAGAGCAGGTTGATCAGGCAAAATGTTTTCCGGAAATTCAGTATCATTTTGTATAGGTTGGTCAGGCAAGGCGTCCACCTCTGTTGGTAGAGTTTGTTGAGGAAAGTTGTTGGAACAGCTCATCTCTCTTTCTTGTAATTGTTTCGGATCCAAGTGGTCGAAGGGAGGTTTTATGACAATGATTTGAGTTTTCTTACTGTAAAGTCTAACAACAGGGCATCCATAGTTAGAAGCCATCTCAATATATGACACAAATAAAGGCTGTAATGAAAACGACACAACAGATGACAAGAATGCCGAGGATATCAGCAAACCAAACGCTGTCTCCCGGTATAACGCGGTTTGGATCAGGATCTATCGTAGGAAGCTTTGACACGCGTCTCTTTGCCAATTGTGTCCAATGGGTCCATTTATCCAGTAGTCCACTCTCAATCAGTTTTCCGTAAGTCTGCATCATCCAGTGCCGGTTTACTGTGTACATTTCCACGAACATATGATAGGTTTTTAAATATTCGGGAAGTACATAGCATTGCGTCTGACTCATGTTGAACTGCTTTGTGATAAAATCTCCTGATAGAGTATTTCATTCACCTGCCAGAAAGGGAAAGTACGAAATAAATATTTTCCGGTGAGAAGTTTTGCCTTTTGCAACTCCGAGAGATATAGTTCTTTGTCTATATAAAAACTTGAGTTTAGTTTTCCCAGCAATCCTTTCACCTTAAATTCACGGTGAAAGTTCTCCCATGGAGACGGTTCTCCTGCATACCACACTATTTTGTATTTAGCGACCAATATATCAGCCAGCGTTTTGAATGGATGGAATTGTTCGGGAACTGTGAGAGTGCTCATAATTCCATTTCCGTAGAAATTGCACATGAATATTCCCAGAAACTGGAGGAGAACGTAGAAGTAGATTTTGGTCATGAAGATTTGTCCCAAGTTTCCAAGAAAAACGCCATCGCAGTCAAGAACTTGCTTTGGAAGGAAATTGTCTGTATTCCCTCCGATTCTGTAAAAGTAGCCCACAAATATCATGACCGCGCAAAGCGCACACACCCAAATAAACGGCGTAAACGGAGATGACCAAGGCAAAAAGTTTACTGTGAGATCTTTGTTTGTTGTTTGTTTGTTTGTCGCAACTTCATCATTTGGTGCTCTGTAAATTTAAGTCCAGTGTACTTCCACGAAAATGCAATCATGTCTTCCCCAAAAGTGGGGTAATATACTTGGTTGATTATGTACTGTCCAAGCCTCGATGTGCCAGTGTTCAGGCGCACGTTGTAGTTCTCACTGTCAAGTGGTGTGAACGAGATGTTGTGGTTTACAGAGAGCAGAGTTGTCGACATTGCTTGTGCATCGCATATGGAAAATTTAGTGCTTGTGAACTGAGATCTTACGCAAGCTTGCTCATAATTTAAGAAATCCTCGAAAAAGCTCGAATCCGTGGGGATTAGTGCGTCCACCCGCCGTCCACTTCCCACTTGAAAGTTCTCTCTGTGTAAAATCAGTGGATTTCTGAATCTCCTAAAAACTGAGAGATCAAAATTTCCTCTTGTTTTAGTCGAATGAAGGCAATATTTGTTGCAAACAATCCGATATTGAGTTTGGTGCACGTAGCGACTTGAAGGAACCGCGTAGACAAAAACTTTCAACGTCGGGTAATTTGTCTGAGCCAAGCGAAGATTTAGAGTGTCAAGCTTCAACCCTTCTATTCCCAAGACTGGAATTAGAAATAGTGTGGTTGGGTGCATGCCTACAAAAAATGGAATTTCGTGTGGCCAGTGTGAACTCCAAGTCTCGTAATCCACCAGTACGATGGTAAATGGCTGTGTGAATTTAAGGTTGTTATTGTTCTTGATAACGGGTGTAATTCTGGAACTGTGAATTCGATAGTGAACTGAAGCGCTTACAAACTTAATCTCACAAAACAAATTACTCTTAAAATAGAAGTGAACATCGTAGCTATTTTCATAGGTGGATAGTGTATCCAGAAAGGAATTTAGACTTTGTTCCAGTGCTTCTCTCTCATCACGATTAATTTTTAAAGTAAGAAAAGGTGCAATATAGAAACAAGTTGCTACTGACAGGAACCACGTGACATACATTGTC
>JAQIXW010000788.1:0-24688 GCA_034700685.1 Willowsia buskii
AATTAAAGGGAGTAAGGAGTATTAGGAGGAATGGAATGGTATAAATGAAGGAGACACGTTACGACAGATTCAATTTTGAATTCATAAATTATGACATTATGTTGTATGTTTATCTTAAATTGCCGATCAAACCTTTCTTTCTATAAAAATCGTTGTCCATTTCCTCTGAATCTTTTTATAGCCGTTAATGAACGAAAATTACTTGATGAAGTCTCATCTGCATCCCCTTATCGAGTGAAATGTTACCAAATGTTACTATATAATACCATTTTAGTTTAATATTTTACGTAGAAAATAGAGAAAAATGTTATATGCAAAAACCTTAATAACCTTGTAAGTACTTCGTGATTAGTTCATCTAAATGAATAATGCAAAAGGTAATGATTTCAAAATTCCATTTTCAATTTTTAGAATTACCTTATACAATTAACCTAAACATTAATGACGAGTAAATGTAGTACATGCCTTTAATCAATGAATAAACGTAAAAGTTAGCATCAGGGTTTTCACATGCCAAGATTGAATCAAAGCCGTGAAGACGAAATTTTTTATTCAAAACAAAACTTTTGAAAATATGGACCATACAACACTACAACGAACATTAATCGTATTTCGTGCTTTCGCTTTGCAATAATAGGAATTAATGCTAAAGTAAGTCCCCATTTAGTATTCGTTTCCATTCATTTCTTTCACCCCATTTTCAAACATATATTAAATTCGATTAAATTACAATTAGCATATCGTTTGCCAACTCCTTCTTTATAATAGTATAATAGTGATAGTCACATACTCCGTATACTTACTTATAATAGCAAATATGCAAAATATAATATTATTTTTATTTAAGTACATAGTACCCAAATGAAACGCTTTCACATCAATTTTAAACTCATTCATTCTCAGGCAAAAATGTTTGCCGGTCAAAATTACAAAAATGACATTCCCATTTCCGAATAAGGTAAACACGAATATCTGAAACCCATCTAGTACCAAAAGAACGACTTTATTCTGAGTCTGATCCAGATTCTGATAACTGCAAGTCCTCACACAATAAGTCTGTTGGCATTGATGGAGCAACAGCAGCGGGTTGTGGCCTACCACGATTGCTACTATTATTACCCAAGGCTGGAGATTTGCTGCTCTCAGGAACTGAGGGTATAGGAACAGGCACTTCTTCCATGTCGTCACTGCTATCGTCATCGTCATCCTCGCTACTAGAACTGCTACTACTATCGTCACCACTAGAAGATTCCGATAACGCGGAGACATTTTTTGCATTTCCAGCAGTACTCGCACTTGCACTGCTTGGCTTTGAAATAGGAGCACTTGTCATTGAAATTGAACTACTGTCTTTTATGGCAGACTTGTCGATATTAGGCTTCGAGTTCGGTGGTGTATTCATTTGAGGCATTGAAAGTAAGTCTTCGAAATCTGTAAGAGACAAAAGGTTTGATGGCTGTTGTGGCTGCGATTTTGCTTGTCTTTGAATCTCCTGGGATGATCCAGGCGATGGAGAGAATGACAAGGGGGGAGATGTGACATGGCCTGGAGATGGTCTATTCGTAGGAGACTGTTTTTGTTGAAGATGGTGAGGCGGTTTGGGGGAGTTGCTTGGAGCCCTTTTCGATGAGCTCGGTTGAAGTTGCATTTGTGAGACAGATTTTGGAGGTAAAACCTTCTTGGATTCATCTCTATCCCTGCTTGCTACTTTGCTTTCCGCCTTAAAAGACGACGGGAGAGGTGGTTGAGCTTTTTTCAATTCCGCAGGAGGAGGTGGAACTACAGGCATGGATAGGGTATTCGACTTTTTACTACCCCCTTCCTCCCTGCAAAAAAAATATGAAAACCATTGTGTTTAAAGATGCTGAATAAATCAGTAAAAAATATTGTTTCAAACTATATTTCATTACAAATTCTCTGGTCCCTGCTTACCTAGTTCTCTTTACTTGAATATTATGCGTTAGTTTTTCCAAAACTACTTCACCCGTGTCCTGATCTATTATCAATACACATTCTTTGGCGTAAGGTTTCCTTGCACCTTTAAATACAGTGGTTCCGTTCCCGTCTACATTTGGCATTGAAATTGTAACTTGGCCGTTGGGGCCAACATCCAGGGTGGCCATTTTTGATGTATCCACGCTAGCAGGCTTAAAGTCATACCTATGGACATACAAATATAATAATTTATAGAAACAGTGTGCTTCGCATTATTCCTCCACGTAAACTTATGATTATTTGTGAAAATCAATACCTGACGCTGTGGAAAGACCCTGGCTGCTGACCTCTGCCACTTGATGTAAAACTGGAGCCAAATTTTAATTCTCGTACTTCAGTACCCAAGCCTAGTTTCTCTGCAACATTCACTCCGTTCATTGTGTTATACATCTTGGTATTATAGCACAGGTAATTATTGATGAGTATGGCTGATGATTGTTGATGGAACAAAGTTGAAACAACCAACAGCAAATGACGTGTCACTTCTGACTTGTACTAACGGCCAACTTGCAAATTCCTACTTTTACTTCATGTACAATGCTTTTGGCGTTTACATAATGGTTCTGATTACATTTTACATATTGACCACTTTCACTTAATATCAATAACCAACTTTTTGACAAAAAAACTGCTGCAAGTTCCACCCTCAACGAAGCTTTCTCTTTACTGAAAAACAAAAAAAGACAATAAGAATTATTAAATCAATGGAGCTGAGAACACAATTGATTTATTATATCTTATTTCTATCATTTATATACATAAATTTTACTTTAGTAGTGTCTGATAGAATAAATAGCTCTACTTTTGTCCCAATTAAATTCAATTCAATAAAATGATGTGTGATAGATGATGATGCGAATTTTGTTCTCAGGAAGGAATTCTGAATTTGGTCCGAATAGTTAATCCACAACATAAGAAACCAAGTCAGGGATTTATTTGAGTGCACTGCTAAATTCTACGAATCAAGTAAACGAAACATATTGTTAGCACTCACGCACAGCCTCAAATTTTTACTTTCAATTCCGTCAATGTTAGTTTCTTCAGTAATACGACTACCCAAGATAATTTTATTATAGCACTGCTTTATTGCCAGTTACAGTACTAACTATTATGTATATAAAGGCTATGAGTTGCTAGTAATATTCTATACGTACAAAATCACGTTTCTGAGTGAATCTGAGAAATACATCAACAGCATAAATATAAATTCATGCATACAGGTGCAAGTCTCACAGATTTACAGATCGTGTAGTAGTAGACTGCTAAAAAACAGCGATCTATTTGCATAGACCAAAAACATTCACTGACTATCTATTGCTATGCATTATCAAAGTATAGTGTAATTGCTATACTGCCTACTTATCATTTTCAGTTACGTAGCTCATGAGAGACGTAATCTATCATGAGTTTACATGTACATTGTGTGCGTGCGTACTAACTGTGGCTAACTGGTAAGTTTAAGTAGCAGACAACTAGCATTATCAGTATTTCATTTAATCGCTTTTAGCAAACTCGTCACAGATTAGTGCACAATGACATAACACTTATAAAAAGCAACACAATGTAATCACTGCAATGAAATCTGCATTTTTACAATTCATTTCATATCCTACTATACACCGAAATCGAAATGCTCATCTACTTTTACAAATTATTATAATGGCTAATAGACATAAGATTCACAGTTGTACAAAACGGTATTTTTAATCAGTTACTAGTTAGAAAACTTTCGACATAGTCAAAAATAAATCATTTAATTATCCTATCGACTGATTATCAAGTATTTTACTTTCAATTCTCAGCCACTACAATGCATTTAATATGTCGCCAGTCGCAGAGCCACAATGACATGCTAAATCAAGGCAAAGAACACCTACATAAGTATTGAGCACTGATGCCTTTTCAACAGTAGTCTACCTTCAGATTTGGAGATGATGGAGTACAGGAGGAATTTCCTTTTAGGTGTCCTTTTCTCTAAACCAATCAAAGCGAAAAGGTCTTAAATAATTTTTTTGCTAGCAGAAAAATCTACCATGCTAGCATTTTAATGAAGGACGTAAATATGTAATGTTGAATGTATGATTAAAAGCACATTTAAAGGTATGTGATTGAAAGTAGACAAAAGGGTTGCATTTGTACTGTTGTGCAGCAAATTGAAAGGCACATTTTGAGCTCGCAAGATAAATGGTGAACTGAAAGCGAACAATACATAGTTTTACGCAACAGACAGACGATGTAAATGTGTGAAAATTCTTCTGTCTGTAGTAACTCTGTAAAAAACTGTTGCAAGTAAAAAGTTGTGTTGTCTACTACTTCAATACATAATGCTTACCGTACTCTGCTGTAAGATAGATTATCAATAGAGTTGGTTTGGTCAATCAATACTCAATACAGAGAGAATGGAAGAACACGAGAGAGGAGACTGCAGCATGCGAGCTCAGAGATGTCTAGATGTGAATGGGAATTTGGTCTTTTATAGAAATGAATCGAATAATCAAATGTATGAGTACTTGTGAGTTGAACTGAACAATTACGGTAGCTTCATTTGAAGAGTGGTTGCATTGTAATACAATGCGGCAATGAGATGGGGTTGGTTTTAAGAATAAGGATATGATATGATAATGTGGGTGACAAACAAATAGGGAATTTAGAAAGGGTTTGAAAAAAAATCATACAATACTTATGCACATGTAAGCACGGTCAGTCCTTCAACCAAAAAAATCACTGCTCACTTGCTTGCTTACAAGTACGTATAACACACAAGATGTGTGCATTGCATGTGGAAAGGGTTTCACAGTAGTTTAGTCTAGTTGTGCAGAAGTATTATGAGCTTAAAAAGGAACTAGAAGCAGTTAGTATTTAATAATGAAGCGAATGATACTTACTGATTCCTTACTAGTCTCCACAAAATGACGACTTATCACTTATTGAACTAGTAACGAGTATTCGAAAATGAGTTGCCTTACTTGCCTTCGCCGAAATGCGAAATATAGAAATATACTGTTTGTAAACTAAATTACTAAAATGCCCGATTATATGCAAGTCAGAATTATTTTAGAAAATTTAAAGATCTGACGTTCAGAGTAGGGAAAGGGATGCTTGTAAAGCTGGACTTCCGTTGAAGTATGCGAATTCCAGCCTCTTTCTTTTTTTACTACGTGCATTGCTAATGACATCAAGCCGTCCAAAATTCCAACTCTGGGGCATTGAGAAACTGAACATATGGAATGGAATGGAACTGGATCTAGGGCCGCACCGGCGATGTGGAAAACCTGCAAGTGCGTAGGTCGCCGGTCGATCGTAGGTAGGTAGGTACTACTGTGTTACACAATACAATGTAGAGGATCATCAAAAGTGCTTTTTACTGCGTCAGACCGGACCCGAGTCAATTACGTGTATTTGGATATACAAAATGATGGATTAAAGGGAACGCTAAATACACTGATTAGTTTTCTTATTTTACTTCACCGTTTTCTTGTAACTTTCCATACCCCCTTTTTTGTATTTGTGTTAGTAATGATTAGTATAGATTACTACAACTTTGATATTGTTATGATTTTTAGCCCGACCAAAGATATGAAGACAAATATATCTACCCTACAGTCAACATTAGGTTGTCGATTTTTCGTATAAAAATTATCTTTATCCTTGCCATACGAAAGTCTAAGCTTCTTGCATATTCAGTTATACACTCAAGTAGAAAACTGTTTTCGTTCATTTCAGCATTGATTTACTAAAACAATACTAATGTTAGCAGTATACTGCAAATTTTTTTGCAAGAGCAATACAATTTCACTTGATGATGATGATGAATAATATTCAAATTGACTCGGACACACAGGTTAAAAAATACTTGTAAGCATTTATTCGAAGTAAAATGATCACAATGAAAGAAGATTCAGAATGAAGACAAAAAGTGAAAGTGTATTTTATTACAATTGGACTATCAAAATGAAAAGTCTTTGGAGCCGATTGCGCCAGCCAGCAACAGTCACATATAGGCCTGTCTATAGAGAATATCTCTACTACCCAATACGATCGTTATCCTGGCTTCTAGGTTATATTCTGAATTACTACTGAATGACTATATATTTTGACAGACTGCATTTGGAAAATTGTTTTGAATTTGATACAGATCAACCCATTGCTGCAGCATATTATAATCAAACATTGAAATGAATCAAGCTGTTGTTATAATTTCTGTATCTTTATTTAAACTTCTTACATACAACAAATATGTCTACAACAGGATTCGTCTGTTCATGACTCCTCTGAAAGCTTATTTCTGTACTTTCGCCGCATGACGCTTCTACCAATTAAAGTGAAATACACAATTGTGTTCTGAATTAGAATTTTACGAGTGATAAACTTTCAAAAGAGTCACACATGCCAATAATTTATATATATAGTCTACTATGAATTACAGGATTATTATTCTGCTTATGACTGAGATTCAGCCATCTTTTCTGCCTTCTGGGCGACTTCCTCAATGGGGCCGACCATGTAGAAAGCCATCTCAGGAAGATGATCAAGTTCTCCAGCAAGAATTTTCTTAAATCCCTATAAAAATAAATGCAACATAATTTATGTCTACACAAATTCATGAATATACGTAATGTAAAAACTGTACTGCGCAGCAATATACACTTACACTAATAGTTTCTTCAATTGGGACAAGTTTTCCTGGATGACCAGTGAAAACCTCAGCGACTTGGAAAGGTTGGGAAAGGAACCTCTGGATCTTACGGGCTCGTGCTACTGTAAGCTTATCTTCTTCTGACAACTCGTCCATACCCAAAATGGCAATGATATCTTGAAGGGATTTGTAATCTTGGAGAATCTTTTGTACACCACGAGCGACACCATAATGGTCAGTTCCGATTACGTTGGGGTCCATAATACGGGAAGTGGAATCAAGAGGATCTACAGCGGGATAAATACCCAATTCGGCAATAGCTCGAGACAACACCGTGGTGGCGTCCAAGTGAGCGAATGTGGTGGCAGGGGCAGGATCGGTCAAATCATCAGCGGGCACGTAGATGGCCTGTACTGATGTGATAGATCCCTTCTTTGTTGTTGTAATTCTTTCCTGCATGCTACCCATGTCAGTGGCCAATGTTGGTTGGTATCCTACAGCGGATGGAATACGACCCAACAGCGCAGACACCTCTGAACCGGCTTGCGTAAATCTGAAAATGTTGTCAATGAAGAGAAGCACATCTTGTCCCTCCTGATCACGGAAATATTCGGCAACAGTCAATCCAGTCAAAGCAACACGAGCACGGGCACCTGGGGGTTCGTTCATCTGACCGTAGACAAGCGCTACCTATATTTTTAAAAGTTAATGTCAACTTTAGAGTAAATCTTTATCATCAGCTGAATTACTGAAATTCAAGTGAGTTACACCACCTTAGAAGTCTTGTCCTTGAGTGAAATGACACCACCTTCAATCATTTCATGGTACAAGTCGTTTCCTTCACGAGTCCTTTCTCCGACACCAGCAAACACTGAGTAACCACCATGAGCCTTTGCGACGTTGTTAATCAGTTCCATGATCAATACAGTTTTTCCGACTCCGGCACCACCGAACAGACCTTTTTAAACAATTTTAATAAAACACAATTTTGAATTTTTTCCGACAAAATCGTCGCGAATTTAAAATGCTTAATATAATGTATATTATCTTACCAATTTTACCACCCTTGGCGTATGGCGCAAGAAGATCTACGACCTTAATTCCTGTGACAAGAATTTCTTGCTCTACGCTCATCTCAGTGAATAGAGGAGCTTCAGCATGGATAGCAGCGAATTTGTCCGAGTTGATTGGACCCCTTTCATCGATTGGCTCGCCTGTTTGTTAATCAAAATGTAATTTCAAATGTTAGGGAAATATATTATATTCTTTTCATTTCAAAAGTACGGTATGCATCAGCTTACCAATGACATTCATGATTCTTCCTAGGGTTTCCGGTCCAACAGGAATAGTAATAGGTGATCCCAAGTCTGTCACTTTTTGACCTCGGACGAGACCCTCAGTACCGTCCATAGCAATGGTACGGACAACATTCTCTCCTGCAAGCATTACGACAATTTGTTTTAATAAATCCCTCTTCATTCATAAACACAATTACTCCACGAATACGAAATTAAACTCACCCAAATGTTGAGCTACCTCCAGGATTAGCTTGGGCTGCCTATCCGAAACTTCCAGGGCATTGAGAATTGGTGGTAAATTGTCTTCAAACTGCACGTCTACAACGGCACCGATAACGGCGGTGATTTTGCCATTGGTCTTTCCTCTAACTGCCGCTGCAGCAAATCCGCTCCTTCCCCCTAGAATGAGCAAAAATAGAAAACAGTTAAATTGATATCATTCAATTCGAACAAAATTCAAACTTGTTAGGTCTCCCTTACTCCCTTCAGAGGAAAAATATTCAGGGGGAATCAGTGAATAAAAGAATTTTTGGAATGTGTAGAAAAAAACGAAGAAAGCAACTAAAACAAATCACTAATATTTAATTTTGAACGCATTGGGCAAGTTGAATTTGTTAGTTTAAAGTTTGGATAAGGGACAATGTAATGTAGGTTTGAATCTAATGATATATAGCAAGCAATAATAAGCCACCTGCTCCCTTCGCATCACAGCTAGACTTGGAACCTGAGGAACTAGAGGATAATTCTTTCCCATGAGAAGCAGTAGCTGCATCTTTTTTCTCTGCAAACCCAGAGGTAGAAATTGCGGATGATGATGGTCTCGCCTCGAATGTTGGTGATGAGCTAGATGTGTCTGTTTTAGCATTAGAAAAATCTTTTCCGCTCGGGGGGCCCCATACAGTTCTGGGTGGAGTGTTTGGTATTGAAGTGTTTGCTGATGTGATCGTTGCCGCTGTTGTGGATTTGGGTGACACACTTGTTGGAATGGATGGTTTGGAAGCAGCCGATGATTTGTTTGCTGACACCTCAGGTGGAATGGTTGATTTTGAACTAGGAATTGGTGATGAAATGTTCGGTGACGTCGAGGTAGGGAAAGTTGATTTAGTGTTCTGATTTGGAATGGTGGGTTTGAAACCAGATGTGTTGAGATCTTTCAGATTTGGGGCGGTGGTATTTGGTTTTGAAGATGGCCTAGTCCATGCCGAAGTTTTCGATGACAATTTTGAACTTTCCTCGAAAGGATCAGACTTAAATGGTATCCCCTGTGTGCTTGTAGTTGGTGACTTGATGGAGGGTTGTGTAAAATCGACTGGACTACTATTGGTATCCCGCATTTTCAATGGCCATCCGTTATTTGTAGATCGTGGTGAATCCTTTTGACTTGTCGGCCATACCTCAAAATCCAATAACGCCTCTCTTGAAGATGGCTCCGCTTTAATCCCAGAAGAACCAGATGTTGCTGTTACTGCCGCATTACTGTTTTCAATGTTTGAATCCGATGGCTCCTCTGATTTTTTATTCGATCCTATTGCGGATATAAGGCTCGAGTACGATCTATCAGACTCCATCTTTGACTTTGATTCCAGCTCAAATGGATCATCTTTTTTGGTGAAAGCAAAAGTAGGTCTAATTTTCGATTCATCTTTGGCATCAACTTTTGACTCGGAATTTATGTCTTTATCAAGTTTCAAAGATCCAGGGAACGTAGGATTTGTCGCTTGGTTGGATTTGGAAGTTGATTCACTCTTAATGGGTGTCTCAACTAGTTTACTTCCTTGCTTCGGAGGATTCGTATTACTTGAAGGGCCACTGGATTTTGAGCTGGAAGCTCTACCACTCGCAAGCATAACTAAAAGCATTATTTTTGTGCAAAGCAAAACAAAGCTGAAGTAATCAACACAATATTAAAATTTAAGCCGTGAATGTCTACATTATTAAATCATTAGTACTACGGGGCGTGCAATTATTTAACGCAACCATAATTCATTCATAAGCCATTAATTAATTACATTGTTGAACTGTTTGCAGATGCAAAAATTCGATACTTGGAACAAAGAGAATGAAAGGGCTGCGGTGAGGAGTAGAATCAAATTCTGCACGAAAATCAAGATAAAATTCTAATCATTTTTGAATAATAATTGTTACGCAAAGTAAAAGCAAACTAATTAGTAATTGAAGTTCATTTTGCATCCTATTTACTAATTTTTCTAAGTTAGTAAGTTAGTACATAATATTGCTCTCTTTCCTACTTTAATATAAGCACATCTACATCAACGTTCTTTACAGGTTTAAAGAATTAAAAATAGTTTAATTAATTTTAATATGGCTACCCGATAGATCTTAAATCATGTCTACTCACATGCATTTCAATTTACAACACCCATATACTTGCTAATTGTATATGCATTGCAACTTTTCCACACATTCCAATATGCCGGCTACAACTATAAGAATGTACAAAATTGTTTTTAAAAACTTACAATCTTTCTGGCTCAGAAGGGCTGTGGAGGCCCTGGATGCCTCGGAGGCGATAAAGGAGGACTTGGACGCCCTTAGAAGACCACCTCCAAGATTCCTTAGTGTGCTCAACATTTTGAAAATTATTTTAACCAGTGATGATACAACAGGGACTTAGAACAGACGATCCAGAAGCACAACTCCTTGCTACAGCACTCGCACAGTGTTATGGCGGCCGTATGTACCTCAGCAACTGAATGTGGAAAGTGGAAACTATATAACTATCCACACATACGAGAACTGCCCAAACTGGAATAGAACAGAAGAGGTAGCACAGTACTATAAAATATTAAGTTATAATAATATGTACTTCACAAAAGTAATAGTCATATGGTATCCAAAGACCCTACATTGGTATACGTACAGATAGTAAATAGTAGGTATTATACAGCCATATTTTTTTCGATATTAGAATAGAAGTATACTTACCTATATTGAGTGTGTTTGGTTGAAATCAAGATATATGCAGCAATAGCCCAGATATAAAGGGTATTTTCTCCACTAAAAATATTGAAGAACTAGCGATTCACCGATTCACCTCCACTCTTTAAGCGAAAAACTTCTCGTGATCCACGCTGCTTCTCCTCGGTTACACTTACACTCCTCGCCTTTGCCAAAACAGGAATATCTCAAAGTAAAACTGCCAGAGTACGCAAACTCATAGGAAATCTGCAAAAAAATAGCGAAGCAAAAGCAACTTTGTATCATAACATTTCCAAATACAAGATACCTAGACATGGAATGATTATGATTATCGGTTTTATTATTTTCGTATGTGTAATCAATAAGTTTCAACTTGTAAGTATGTAGTGTACATGTATTATAGCCCGGCTTTGTCTCTTCCATGAAAAATACTGTCGTTGTAAACGAAATTGACACCTACAGTTTTTTTACTGAATGAAACTAACAAACTATCTACAATGAAAGAAAACTACAAACATGCATTCAATTGTATGTAATGCGAGACGGACCACATAAATATCCGATTGCTAAGAATCTTGACTGTTTAATTTGATCTACAGTCTATTTCTTTACGCCACTGACCAGCGCTAGCAAAAGCAACATGATTTAATTTCCATCATGCAATGCTGAATGTCAAATGTGCAATTAAGGTTGGATGGAACAGATGTATAACGGAACAGATGATGACGAGACGTTAGTTAAACACGCGGGATTTCGAAACTCGTAACTCAACTTTAATAGATGATAGTGATGATGATGATAGTACTAATAACTAGTAATTTACTAATTAATGTACCTAAACCTCCAAAACCTAACTGACAACTGCTGATTTTCGTTAATTCTTTAACTGTATTTTAACTTCCTTTTCAAGCTTTGTTGATGTCGCAATAACTCCCAAAAAACAAATTAAAAAATTCTAAACTACTGTTATTCATGTATTTACGTTATAATTTATCGTTAAAAACTAATAAATTTACATACATACCTCACTCCACTCAAACAAAATGGAAAGCACCTAAAACCTAAGTCCCATAAACTAACTTGTTTATAAAAATGTCGATTTCACTGTAATATTTTCACTGATTTTGGAGGCTATGAAATAATTTTTTTTGGCAAACATTTTCCACACCGTTTGTTTCGCTCAGCCGAACACTCGGTTCTTCATTCTTGGGCATCAAAAAACACATGCACCAAAAACTAGCGAGTAGTAGGTTGAAGAATGGAGGGGATACATGAGAAAAATAAGCATAATGCATGGTCTATCTATGACATATTATGAAGTGGTAAGAATGGTCTGCTGACCAGCTGATTGGTTCTCTCGTGACAAGCTATTCGCCCAGTGAGCAACTATCCCGCAATGATTTGAGAAATACAAAGTTTGATGCCGATTTTTGTTTTGATAAATCGCTTCATTAGACTCACTGACTGCTCATGGAATGTTTTGAGTTTTTCTGACTGTTGTTCTTGTTTACTGCACTTGCAGTTAGTAAAAAAGTTACTAAAGTTAGTAATTATGCGGTTATGCACTTTTTCAAGTCGTGTCGTGTCGTGAGTGATGCCATTTGGTAATCAATCAGTGTATGTATGATTGGTTTCAACAGCGAATTAACAAGTTCTTCGCAAATAGTCGGCTGGACGCTGACGTTAGCATAGGTTTCAAAAGATTCTGGAATTCAAATTAACAATTAATACAATTCTACGAGTCGAGTCAGTCAGCCGTTAGTTGCCAGTAGTCATTGTCCGTCAGTGCGAAGAGGTAATTATTGCGATTAGTTATCTGATTTGATTAGTTCAAAGTTCAATTCACCGGTACGAGATGAAGTGTTGAGTGTGTACAGTTGACAGTCACAAACTTGTCATATGACATAATGTTACAATTTTTGCTGCTATTTGTCATTTAGGGCTTGAAGTGGACGTACCTGCCGTTTTTTGACTTTGAACTTTGAAGCTTCAGTAAAGAATGGCCAGTAGTAGTATTGGTTCCGGGGCTGCTGTAGTTTCCTGTGTGTGAACCGGCCAGAAAAGGGTAATGTCAATGTCGACTATTGAATGTTGAATACTGTGTACTGTTTATCAATGTAAAGTATGTTAGTGAATACTAAGAGCTCAACTTAATCAACTCATTTCTGATACTCAAGTGAATGATTTCATTGCTGTACTTATAGGTTGTCGGACGGTTTCGCCTGAATGGACGAATATCTGGAAGTTGAACATCGATGCCTGTTTGAAGTATGCTCAATATTAACATTAGTTTGGTGCGTGCGTAATGGATAGCTGTTGTTAGCTCGATAATAATTGGATCTATTCTATCATTCTTCAGGTGCTCCTCGTTCATCGATAGTCAGTGTGTTGTATATTTTTCTCAGTGTTTACTGATAACAAGGACCTAGGACAACAAAGGTTGCCTGGTGAAAGCAAGTCAATGTCTGGTAGGAGCACCTTTCTCATTTGATTGCTGGTTGCTCTTGCATAATTTCAATTCACTTACCTATACGCACTTGTAAACTGCAAAGAAGACTTGAACATGAATTGATATGTATGCTAATATGTGTAGAATATTTATGAACTGACTTTTGACCAAAACGATTTGTGTGGTTGTTGACCAAAGCTTTCTTTTAATGATGTGAACGTGTTAGATTAGATCCTATGTGTGTATTATTTGAAACTGATAAACCTCGCACATATTAGAACAATGAAAGTATGCAATTACTTATGCCATTTGTACGATAACTAGCGACTTTTTCGCACTTGAATTTAATGTCGTTTACCCAAGGAAAATTGTTGCTTTTATTGATCAATATATTATTTTTATCACGCTGTAAATAAACCCTAGACTTCACAAGGTAATCGACTTGGCATAACTATGTCCGCTTGGTTGGCTTGAGTGTTAAGTGTATAGTCGATAGTTAGTATTTTAGCTTCAATTGGTTCGAGTGTATACATCATCATGAATCCTTCCGGTGGTAATCCACATATGATGATGCCAGGTGGTATTTTTGGTGCTCCTGGATCTGCAATGTCGGGACCTCCAACCCAGCCTCCGGGTGGGCCGATGCCCTTCGGGTTACCCCCTGGTCTTCCTCCATTTCTTCCTGGAATGCCGGTTCCGGGAATGGGGATATCTATTCCGCCCCCAACTGGGTAATTAACTTCAGCTTAATAGCATTTGTGTATATTGAAAATTCCACGTATGTACTTATTTTCTTTGACCAAACAAATCTTATCTCTGTTGATTTTAGTGCGATGCCTGGTACAGTTGTACCTCCACCGGTTTTGTCCTCCGGAGCGGCACAAATTTCCATTACAGCACCCCCATCCTTGACTCCATCGGAATGGACTGAACATAAGGCTCCTGATGGACGAACCTACTATTATAACAACAAAACAAAACAGAGCTCATGGGAAAAGCCAGAGGAATTAAAGTCTCCAGCAGAAAAGCTTTTGGCTCAATGTCCCTGGAAAGAATACACATCCGATGCGGGAAAACCATATTACTACAACATAACTACTAAAGAAAGCAAATGGACTATTCCACCAGAGCTTGACGAGATAAAGAAGAAAGTGGCAGCAGAGGCCCAAGCAAAAGCTTCAAATATTCCCGTGACAAGTGTTGGTACACCTGTGTCTTCAGTCGCTCAAATGATTCCGCAAATGCAAGTTCCAATGACTTTGCCCATGGGTGTGGGAATGCCAACCACTGTACCACAATCAATGGTTCCTCAGTAAGTTTTATTTCTTCAAAAATCATCTCTTATTATTCTGGTTTTTTTTTTCAAAATAGTTTCATGTAAATATATTTTTGTGTGTTTAATGTAGAATGCTCCCCACGTTTCGTCAGTCCACGGTTGATTTAGCCGCAATGGATGATTCGAGCAGACAAAGTATAGGCATGGGATCTGCAACAGATGATAACACAATGGCTGACTCCACGATATCTGCAGATGATGCTGGTGATAAAAGTGATAGCGACGACAGCACTTCGTCAGAAGAAGTTATAAAGAAACCTGAAGTTCCTCAAGTCAGAGACAAGAAAGAAGCTACTGAAATTTTCAAGGAATTACTTCGTGATAAGGTGACCACAAGCAGGAGATTTCTTTAACTTATAGTATACAAAATAGCGGTATATTATCTGGATCATTTTCTGTGACTGTAATTTTAATTTGATTTGTAGAATGTCCCAAGTAACTCAACGTGGGAGCATGTAACAAAGTTGTGCAATCGTGACCCACGATTTAAGGTTTTCGAGAAAAATAACGAACGCAAGCAGGCATTCAATGCTTACAAGATTCAGAAGCAAAAGGAGGAGAGGGAAGAAACTCGTCAACGAGCTAAAAGGGCAAAGGAGGACTTGGAAGCGTTTCTACTCAATAATGAAAAGATGACTAGCATAACTAAGTACTACCGCTGCGAGGAAATGTTCGGAGACATGGAGGTCTGGCGGAGTGTCCCCGATGCTGATAGACGAGATATTTACGAAGATGTGATAGTCCTGCTTTCTAAACGAGAGAAAGAAGAAGCAAAAGCTACCAAGAAGAGGAACATGAAAAAGTTAGGCTCGCTCTTGGAAGGAATGACTTGCATAACTTATTCTACAACGTGGCAAGAAGCTCAACAAATGTTACTGGACAACGCGACGTTTTTTCAAGACAGGGAACTTCTCGGTAAAGAAAATTTGAACAAATTAGTGAATCATACATATACTACAATAATTATAAATATTTAACCAAGTTATGTAACATTTTTGTGTTACAGCAATGGACAAGGAAGATGCACTGATTGTGTTCGAGAGACACATTAAAGGTGAGTTATAGTTTTGATACAGAAACGATATAATTCTTTTTAAATTTTGTTGACTGAAATTAATTAAAGTCGTAAACAAAATAATCTTACTTGCTTTAGATCTTGAAAAAGAAGAGGAAGAAGAACGTGAGCAGGAAAAGAAGAGGAAAAGAAGAATCGAAAGAAAAAATCGTGATGCTCTCATAAAACTCCTTGATGAGCTACATGAACATGGAAAATTAACTTCAATGTCTCTTTGGGTTGAATTATACCCAATGATCAGCTCCGATCCACGCTTTCCCCAGATGTTGGGGCAACCTGGGTCAAGTCCTCTGGATCTCTTTAAGTTTTATGTCGAAGACCTGAAGTCAAGATACCAAGATGAAAAGAAAGTTATCAAAGAAATTCTAAAAGAGAAAGGGTTCGACATAACGGTAATAGAGTTACAGTCCTCTTACTTAAAACTCAATTAAAAAGCTTCCAAATAGTCGTAGACCATGTTTTAGCTTTAGTTACTGCTTACAGCTGCTAATTTTTCGTTGTCTAATGTATTTCGCAGGAAGGAACAACATTTGAAGAGTTTGCTACCATCGTTTGTGAGGATAAAAGAGCAGCGACTCTGGACGCTGGGAATGTAAAACTAACATTTAATTCTTTGTTGGAGAAGGCCGAAGTAAAAGCGAAAGAAAAGGCAAAGGAAGAAGCTAAACGTCTAAAAGTTATGGCACAGGATTTAATCGAGTTGTTCAAATCTCATAATGTCGACTATCAAACAACATGGGACGACATTCGCTCCAAAGTCGAAAACACCGATGCATTCAAAGCAATACCTTCAGAATCTGATAGAAGGAAAATTTTTGAGGTTAGTGCTATGCTATGTCTGTGTAGGACTTTTCCGTGTGAATTATTATTTCATCTGTGACGATTTTTCATGCACCTGTAAGTATTTTTTTTGTTTATGCGCAGGATTATGTACACGAACAAGACGAAACTTGTGGTCATCATCATCATGGCGTTAAGAAAGCGAAAAAGGCCAAGAAGCACAAGAAACGAGCGTCCTCGTCTGATTCGGACCGATCTCGATCAAGATCTCCTGTAATTAAAAATACGTTTTAAAATAATAATAATAATAACAATGCAGATACCTAATTTCTTTTGGCTACCTTATCTCACACTATATATTAATGCTTATGTATATTAGATCGACTCGGAATCAGATGAAGATAGTAAAAAGAAGAAAAAGTCTAAAAAACGAAGGAAAAAGTCTTCCAGTCGATCAAGATCCGAGAGTCGATCGTCTTCATCAGAGTCAGAGGCTGACCGCAGGAAAGAAAAGAAGAAAAAGAAGCGAAGCAAAAAGAAGAAGAAACGTTCTCGTTCTTCTGTGAGTATCAATGTCTGTTTAAAGATAAAACCATCCTAATCAGATGGGTCATTTTAATGTGCCTTTTAGCATGAAATCTTTGATGGGCTCGTGCATTCATTTCTAGAGTGAAAGTTCCGGGGATTCCCTCGCTGACAAAAAGAAAGACAGGAAGACCTCCAGTAAACACAAGAGAGAAGGAAGTGCCGATACAAATGAATTGTCAGAAACGGAACTAGAGAAACAGAGGGCTCTCTTGCTGCAGCAGCTTAGATATGCTGGTGGGGATGCAGAATAGAATTTTCATATCTATATAGTATTTACGTATTGTTGATTGCTGAATGACTAATTTATGTTTTTAAATGTCATGTGTCGCTTATACTTATTGATCTTTACATATTTATATTTAATAAATTTATAATATTTAGTGAATTCGTTTGAAAATAAAGACTATATGCAATTTACAACTTAAACCATGTACCTACTTACAATCTTGCCATTTCTTTTCACGTAATAATTAATATATAAACATGAACTAAAAACGACATTTGTGGAGACGTTAACAAACGATAACAGAGTTATCAAGGAAAATGATTTTGTACTGCTAACTTACAACAGCATAATATGATGATGTGAAGCACTGAAGCATCTATTTGGCTGGAAAACGTCAGTGCATGAAATTTTTATAACCAGGATGGGGAAAACTGAGACGTTTAAAAAGTTTTGTTTCAATTTTTATACGCTTACAATTTGACTCAGGTGTCAGGAAAGGACCGGCATAATTACTTTGATGCATATGTACTTGACTGTCAACTACTTTGATAATTAATATAGCTAAATGAATTTTTTATACAAAATGGACAATTGATAAGCTGGGTATAGCCTGAGAAATCTGTAATTTGTACCATTGGAAATCAACCCCTCGTTCTCCACATTTTAATACTGGTCAGGCTTTATGATCAATTGATATTCAGAAAATAAAAGATTTTTCTACAGGTCAAGTTATAATCTAAAAAAAATTAGCGATAGCATTATTCTCGCAAAGACCATCAATTGGGCTTGTAACTTCGTGTTCTGCATTTAGAAAAATGCAATAATCTGACATAGCCAGTCAGCCAGTAGTATTAATTTTTAATTTGAAAACACGATGGCCATCTCAACGGTACTCTATTTCTAACACGTGCTTTTTGCTTACCCGTGCGTGGCTTCTGCAGTAACTTATTGCATTGATTGCTTTTGAAAGTTGAAAGGCAATACCTATTTATTCTTTTCCCATGTTTGTAATATGTACTAATGACAGTTTAGTACAGGATTTTCTTGGAAAATTTAAAAGCGCTAATGTGTCGTTACTTTGTAAGACTGCAATCAAAGTGAGAAGCTGCGTTTTTATTTCAGGTACAAGTATTCCGTTGGGTGTGCATACTATGAAATTTTAAAGAGAAAAACTTATAATACATGAGAAATCTATTGTGTCACGTAGTAGACTAAACTTTTATGGCAAACTGTAATTCAAGGTCAATGCATCTTCACCATACGTCGCTCCATAAAAAATGTAAAAGGCCTGTTTTTTTCTTCGACCTAATTCATCGCAGGTGGAAAAAATAACTTTCTTGAAAAGTAAAAGTAAAATTCGAAATGAGATCGGAAAATCACAGAAAATAAACCAACAGGTCCGAGATTAACAACCTGCAAAACTTCCCAGCATTACATTCATGCAACAGCGCAACTGCATTTGTCTCTACTTCGACTCTGAAATTCCAAAATACAACAATCGAGCACTGTCAAAGAACGGCTATGATAGCTACCATTCTATATAAGAACCAACCTACGGGCACACAAATAAAGCTTTCGAATTTCATTTGTTTGTGGTGACATTCAGAAAGGTGTTTGCACTTTACACTTGTTAATTCATTAGTTAGTAGAAACTAATGTGACGTTAATTATTTCCTTCCTGCTACCATTATTTGCATTACGTCAATCATGTTATGTCATCATTATCATACTTACATTCGTAATGCCGGCAAACGGGTGGCGCGTGCCAAAAATTTATAATAAATTAAATCATGTAAATACTGTTCAAGTGCTTTTGTATTACACATTTACAAAAAAAAAGTTTTTAGTCCAAACTAACTTTAACTGCTGCCTTTAACTTACAGAAATTAGGGGTTATTGTTTCTTAAATTGCCATAATTGATGATTATTACTTTAATGAGCTTCCACTTTTTACTTAAAGCCTTGTGAACTTGTACGCATCACTCCAATTCACAGGAAAACTTTTTGTCATATTACGCTACATGAATCCTGATAAACTTTTACCATTTTGACAAGAGTTTTGCTCGCGCGTATTATTAAGAGAACATAATATTTAGGTATTTTATAGTTAAAATGACACTCAATTACACACAGAGTAGCTTGAATCGATGTCTGTAACAAGCATTTTAATTTTTTGATTGATTGATTGATTACTGCACTAAGTACAGGTATCCTAATGATGATGAGCTGATACATAACATTGACAATGAAATCAAATACAACATAACATGCTGATGTGAATGATGTGATACTTTCAAGATACGCAATGCTGGGCTGAAATTGACATGTTGTCAGTTATTATTGACACATAAAGTTTTGAAAAATATAAATCAAACACATTTTTTTTAATGTGAGAGCTAAGAAAAGCCTTTGCTAAGCGATACAGAGTACAGGTGCACGGTTGCACGCTTAACATTGTTCTGTATAACGCATAGATAACCAACAAGAAGGGAAACTAGAGAAAAGCACTTTGCCGAATATGTCGCTTGTTGAAAATGCTGCGATTTGCAAAGTCTCTCTTGACGCTACTGACACTTGCTTCTATTGCTTTTGTATACGCTCATGAGTCTGTTTTTCATGCATTTCAAGAGGCTTCAAGAAATGAAATATGAAATTTTCTTAAGTTCAAGGTAAAAGAAACGGCAAAGGAAGTGAGCTCCTGTCTGACAATGAGTACATCATGCATCCTTTTTTATATAGCTTTTTAACATTTAAACGAATTATCTGAATGTTCACCTCATGTAAACGTACCCATCTCACTAGCGAAATGTCGCTGCGTGTTCTGCAAACTGTTGTGCGACCGCTACCGTTGTAAACATAGACAAATAAATAGAAGAAGGTAGGTAGACTCAGGAATCCTTAGAACTTGTTTTGTTCTTATCTTCTTTTTTTTTAAATGAGGCATTACGTGCGATATGAGATGCGTGTGTGTGGGTAGTAGTGGGTAAAGGTGTAATATGTAATTTCTCATGTGCATTAACTTTTTTTACTATTAGAACATGCATTAGCTAGTAATTTTTAAAACTTTGATGGAGTAGCACCTTTAAAAGGAAGCAAGAAATAGACGTTTGGGTCAAGTAGTTGGTCAGAGTCCAACCGGTGAAGATCTTTTTCTTAGTGTCAGTTCTTAGTGAGCATATATTTTTGATAGAAAAGTTGTAATTGTGAAAATAACAAAAATGAAGGTTCTCGTGGTAAGAAATTCTTTTATCAGTTTTAAAACAGTGAACTTTAGATGGAACGGAAAGAATATTCCGCCGCTTTATTTCAAAGTTTTTACAAGTTTGTGATTTTGTGTCTCAGGTACTAGCATCTTTTGGGATGCTGGTTTCAGCTGCCCCTAACTATAACCAGCAACAGTATGGTCCTCCACCTCTCCAACATCAAGCCCCTCAACCGCAACATATTTCCCCACAACCTCAACAACAGCCGCAACAGCAGCAACAGCAGCAACAACCATTCACTCCAAGCATGGGATACAACGGACCATCTCCTCCAGATAGGATTGGGTTTGGTGGCCCATCACCCCAATACGGAAGCCCCAGCTCGGGATATCCAGGTGGCCCAGGAGGTTACAATGGAGGAGGAGGCGGCGGCGGAGGAGGATATAGTGGAGGAGGTGGAGCTGGAGGATTTGGTGGGCCCGGTGGCCTTGGAGGATTAAGCGGACTAGGTGGCGGCGGAGGAGGAGCAGCACCCGTGATTCACAAACACGTTTACGTTCACGTTCCCCCACCAGAACCCCAAGCTCCTCGTCAAAGAAGACCAGTAGCCCCTCCACCACCACCACAAAAGCATTACAAGATTATCTTCATCAAGGCTCCAACTCCACCACCCCCAGAAATCCCAGAAATTCCACAAATGCCACAGACGGAAACCAAAACACTTGTCTATGTGCTTGTCAAGAAGCCCGAACCAGCTCCACCAATAAGGTAAATCATATAGTATACTTAATGTTTGTGCTGTAAAGTGCATAGGTATTGTATTTTCTTCATGAAACTACATGGCCGTTTACATCTTTTGTTGCAGAATTCCGGCACCACCCCCAACGAAGCCTAGCAAGCCCGAGGTCTACTTCATCCGATACAAAACTCCTGGAGGAGAAGGCGGCGGTGCTGGTGGAGGACCTTCTCCCGTTTTGTCAGGCTACGCTGGCGGTGCTGGTGGCATTGACTACTCTTCCGGAGCTGGAGACATTGGTTCAAATACAATCGGCACTGATTATGCTGGTCAAGAGTATGGTCCCCCATCTTATTAAAAAGCTCATAAAACCCTTAAAATGAGTAACTACAAATAAACCATGGCATGAGGTAGGGATCGAGGATAAATGTAGGATGCGACAATCTTCTCCCTAAACTCAAAAAACCTCATCCTCAAGCGAAGTATATTATTTTGGATCCAATTGCCGAATTTTGACTAAATTGACACTGACACACAGTGGACTTAATTTATTCTTTAATATTTGACGTGTTTTAACAAAGACAAATCTCTTATCGTATTTTAGACGTATATCGTCTATTAATGTCTACACGGACTTGTTTTTTAATGGATGAAACTGTGTGAATGTGTGACCATTCTGACCTGTCATTTACGTAGAACATTTATTTGTATTTTTTATTATATGTCTGCTTGTGAAAAATGAATACTTGCGTTGCGTATTATGTGTGTGTATGTTTGTTACAAGTATGCATGAATGGGTAATCATGAAAATGCCAAAGATAGGGAATTATAATGTTAAGAAAAAAGTCATACTTTTTGTTAAGGAAAGGCCAAAAAACTTTACGTATTTTTGTGGAAACTGAGACCGGTTCTTCTTTTCTGCTGATTAAAAACTATTTTTAATAACTAAAAAACGAAAGGAGGTCGGCAGTCAGTTTAAACTCACTGTGAAAAGTATTAGTATTATAGATAATACCAATATTTAAAATGTATGTGTATTTACTTATCGTGACAAGGGAATGATGAGATTTGTAACAAAATAAAAAAAAGTCAGATTTCATAAGAATAATTGATTTCATCGGATGTGAAAATTGTTGTTGTTGTTATTGTAATTGAATGAATGAAAGGGCGCACGCCTAGCATGTTGTTGGCGTTTTATTTTATTACCTTTTGTTGACGATCACCTTCACTTTCATTTGAAGGCAAAAAGCACGACTACAATGGAAAAAGCCAGCGAAAGTGAACATGGCATGGCAAGTCGTTATGTAAATTCATTTAGAAAGTGAGAATGAGTGCATGCTTGCACGAACGAACAGTCTTTTCTCGCCATTTATGAAGATGAGTACCTACTGGCTAAACTAATCACAAGTTGTAGGTTCTCTTGCTCTCTGATGATATGTATGGTCGTCATTTTAAGAAGTTGATGACATGCTAGCACGAGTGAATCATGATTTTACTATGATGATGAGCACCCTGACAAATAAAAGCCAGTCTTCGTTGAAGATGAGCTTTTCTGCTAATAAGTATTTTGTTCATTTATTGCTACTACTACAAACTAAAGAAATAAGAGCATTCATAGATTAACTTTTAAACAGGGAGTTGCATCAGGTCATATCCATATAGGTACTATATGTTTACACCACACTCCGCGTGTGTGCATGAAAAAGTGCAATGCATAACGTACTTGTTTGTTCACTTTTTTGCCTTTTAGTTCGTTATTACAGGTTGTTCTCTGAACTTGTGCTACTTGCTTAGCTGCTGGTTCTACGAAGCTATATACCTGCATCAATATATCTATTAATACATTTAGGTAAGTTCAAAGTTACACAGCAGAACATTTTTCTACATGAAAACCGGATGGAGGTATAGGAAGTAAGCAGTAACTACTACAGTAATCATTTTATTATGTGCACACTACTTTGACAATGAGAGTATCATCATGCAATGTGCGTTTTCAACATGATAATGATTTGATGATAATGCACGGCTGAGATGCATACCTATACACAAATGAAGGCAGATAAACCAGCGGGTACTTGCAGCGTGCATGATCATGATCACTTTTAGTTTTTAAATGTACTTAAAACTTCTTCGTTTCATGATGCACGACACTGTTATTGCCTGCTATTGTTGGTGAAACAGAAAATACAATAAATTGTTCGTGCGTTTGCTTTTTTCTGTCTTTTTGCCTAAAAAAATTAATACATTCTTCAGTGCGACAAAATTATTGCGTACGAATTTACTTGGCAGACAATTAATTTTAATAATTTAATGCGATTTTTTAAGTGTGCGTTTTATCCGCTTCCTTTTTGGGTTACTTCCCATCTTACAAGATTTTGTTAGAAGTGTAAGTAATTGAAAAAAGTATATACAATTAGAGTTTTAGCCTTAAACTAGCTCCTTTCAGCTAATCCTTATAGTAGATGTAGCAATGCAATCAACGTCGCTTGCGGCTTTAATCACACTAATCATTAATTATCATATTACTTTCTCTAAAGTTCACACTCTGATCATTGATCTGTCGTTGTTTCCATTAAAAAAGAAAACAAGTAGAAGATTACCTATGTTTGAATGGTAGCGTTATTCTGATGTTATTTTATAAGTTTATAGTAAAAGGTAATACTTACGATACTTTGTTAGTATTACCTAGCGCGGCAAAACAATGGAGTCAAAGCTGAAATCGTTTTTCACACAGAAGCCAAATTGCAGGCTTCTTAACTTACTATACCGCTTTTTATGCAAAATGATGATAGGTAATGAATAATGAATTTTTGGTAGCTTCGAGAACTCAAATTTTGATGTATATAAAAAGATATCTCCTACCTAATTGTAATCACTGCAACATTTCATTTTTATAAAAATAATCGAAAAAAAATTACTTGCACTTCGTGGTTTGTAAAAGTCATGGAATAAATGCTAGCTCGTCTTCCTTTTAACCTTTTTTGTTTTTTTTTTATTTTTAACTTTTCATAGATCCCTTCAGCACAGACAAGATGCAATACGTCAGACAGGAAATATGCACATTTGAAGATATGTATGTAAAACATGAATGAAAGACGCATCTAAATTTATATATAAGACCGCACATGAATTGTAGACACAGGTAGAAATCATGTTTGCGATTTCAACTTTTTCAGAGAAAATGAATCTCTTTAAATCGTAATTTTCCTTGATGAAAATTGCGAGCACCAACGACAAATCAACAAGAGTCAATTACGTGAGATGATTTAAAGTGACTTGTAACAAAATATTGTGAACTACACTTTAGAAAAGCACAAAGTCTATAATATACCAAAGGTCGCCAGACGGAATGATGGGATTATGGTATTAAGAATAAATTTTAACTAATATAATGCTGCTCTTTCATCTTTCTTTATTTTTGTGGGG
>JAQIXW010000789.1:0-24688 GCA_034700685.1 Willowsia buskii
ATATATAGCAATAAACACCATTGTTAAAGGTTATCAAAAGTTAATTAATTATATAATAAGATAGCATCATAGTATTTGTTGCAGTTTTTGATAACAGCATTTTAAAATGGTACAACAATTCATTATCAAATAAACAGATGGACAACAAGGTTGCGATAAGCATATTAACTCTTAATCTTTCCAGCCAACTCTTTATACAGCCATGTAATTAAAAATTTTAAAATCTTGTATTTTCAATTTGTCACTGACTATAAAACCAATTTCTCTTTTTCTGAGCTTTTAATGTTCATGCCGTTTTTGAAAGTTTCATGTTTTGTTTATAGGTAACATATACATTTTAAATTCGTATTTATGACATTTTATTGCAGGCTATGTGTAAATACTGCTAACTAATAAATTGACATCCTGATCCCTTTTAGCTGTAGTGGCTATTATAATAAGTACTCACTGCATTAAAATTTCCAATTTAACTAATACAGAATACACGAAAGCAATCATGAGTCCAGTACAAACGCAGTTTTTTTTTATCTCATCGTATTATTCTTGTTTCCTCCCTGTTTTAAATCTGTTTAGGACCGAATAGAACCAACTCTGCGCAAGGCACACGGAAAGAATTGAATATATTCAAGTTGACTAAATAAATTAGGTATTAATAGTGATACAGAATTAGTAAGGATATTATAATCTATTATATCTGATAGCAATTAATACAAAAGTTACATTAAGATATCTAAGTATAATAAATTTATTAAATGCAATATTAGTACATGATATACTCCACATCATCAACCATCCTCCTACAATCAATCATTTTCTGAATGCCTAACGATAGATGGAGAGAGAGAGAGATAGAAAATTGACAGAAGCACTGAAAACGTTTACTCATCTACAACGACAAAACTGACCAACCAACGACAAAACCAACTATGCAATCAATGCTGTTAGGTTATATTGTTATCAAACTGCTACATAATAATATGTCAGTCATTACTGCTGAAGGTACACAAGCCCCAATCAACTTCTTCTAATAATAGATAGAGAGAGAAAAGTTTAGAGAAGCAATCAGCAATCAGTAGAGAATAGAAACATTATTCTATATACTGCTTTAATCAAGTAATGTAGCGTTTATGAATACGGAAGTTTTTTGGCAATGTCACTTACAATAATATGGAAGTCTGCTTCATAGGATAATAATAACAGTATAGGCTTTAAGGTGTTTTGTGATGCTGCTTTGCTTTTTAAGGTGTGTGATGGAAAAACATAATGAAATGATTTCCGGCTTTTTTGGCGTAAAGAGTGATTTGTGCCATATTATTTAATATTACTTCTCTGATTCAACTTCAGATCAATCAATGTAGAAATAGTGTGTGTGCATCCATTCAGCAAAAAACAACATAACAGCATTCATCTTTAATGTCTGATGTCACCCAGTACACAACCATATTATTATTATTCTTTATATATATGTATTGTTTCCATTTGAATATAATATAGCATAACTCCTATCATCATCATCATCTTTTTTCATAAACTGAATATTCTTTATGTTTCATTAAGTAACATAATTACATGTACATAATCAACCGTGTGTATATTTCTTATATACATTCTACAACTAAAATAATATAATTTCCTTCATATTATATACTTCATCGTAAAACAGTTGTCGTATAATATGTAGTACTTTAAGTAAATTAAATACTTGACAAAAAAACTAGAATATAATGTTAGCAAACAATATTAAATAGTTATAATGATAAATCCGCTTGGCTACATTTGTAACAACGAATGTGTAATAAATCATATCTTCAAATCAATATGACATAACTCATATCATGAGAAAAAGCCAAAAAAGGAAACAAAGAATGACTCGCTGAGGATTTAATTAATTAAAATATTATTACAACGTTAAATAAATGTACATAAATATGAACGCATGAATGCAACTACCAAAAAAATTACGCTCATATATGCCATTATTATAACTGTCACAAAAAATCAAAAAACATTATATTAATTAAACTAATAATGGTTATTGTTGATTTTTTATGTTAACATGCTTTAATATATTATTGTTGAATTTTTAAATTTTTAAAAGATCAACGCATGCGAATTTTCATTGTTTTTTCCAAATTAATGGGCAATTAACATAAATGAAATTGAAAAGTCAAAAAAATTCTTGAAACGAAAACTGGATATCTGACTTGCGTTTTGTCTCTTCTTGTAAGAAGATGTATTTTTCGAAATTAAATTCATTTTTTATACATGATTGATATTTTTCACAATTTCGTAACTAAAACCATTATATCTTTTAAATAATTTGAGATGTTATGATACAACAACAATAACAACAACAACAGTAGTTATGTTATAACAGTACTTGTATATTTTTTTTTAAAAAAGCTCTGCTTGTGTGATTGGAGTTGTTCTTTTTACACTTGATATCATGACCATAATATTGAATCATATTATGCAGAGAGAAGAGCTTCCCAAACTGATGTAGTAAATGATGACATTTTATAAATAGGTAATAATAATAAGCAGCCCGACGTGGTATGGTGTTATTTATAAAATAAAAGAGTTGAAAGCATAAATGTATTTGGTTTGGTTTGCCCTTTAATTATTATTTTTTTATGTTTTCACTTATTAGCAGTTTTTCTTTTTACTCGGTTGTGCTGATATACCTTCATTTTTTGTATTCATACAAAACGTGTAATTGATGATGATGATGAAGTTTTCTTTCCAACAAGACCGTGTTCCCCGAAGAAAGAGAAAGTAATTGATGACAATCTGAGATATAGAGATGTAAAGATTGACAGATAGAGCGAGAATGCATGGGCAAAGAAACTGAGAGAGAGAGTGCGAGGCAGAAATGCAATTCTATTAAAAAACAAGTTCAACTTGTGGTCCTCCATCCGAATAAAAAGAGTGTGTAGAGTAGTAGATATAACATTACATAATATTTATAGCACACGGCTCAGCTCTTTGCCTCTTGTTTGTTGAAAGCTCATGCCGAATAAGGCGAAGAGAGAATCGTGACGTGTAGAAACAGAGAAAAATTGTACATTCTAGGTAGAAATATTTCATATGTGAGACAATATAACAAATAAGTCATGTACTTTTGTGTGAAGTATGTAACGAGAGACTGGAAATAAAGGAAAGAAGAAAACAAAATAAAAAAAACCAAAAGCGATTTTTATCCAATGGTCAGTTGATCGCCAGATTTGAAGAACAGAGAAAGAGAGTTCTTATTCCGTTTTTAGAAAAAAAGTCATCAAACAAAACAAATGTTGAGATAGAAATGTTTGTTTTCCCACAGCTAGATAGATAGTATTTAGATATATATACTCTCTGATATTACATTATAGTATATATATTATATAATATAGCAGACAGACAGAGAAATATATTATGTGCCTCGCTATTATTTTTGATTTTATCATATTATCATAATTATTACATTATTCCTCTATACACAGTATCAAGTAGTAGTAGTAAATTTTTTGCTTGTTGAATAGGTAGGTAGGTTGCTTATTATTTTTTTATCTCTCTCTTGAATTAATAATCTATAACAATTTTTTAAATTATGGGTAGAGGTTGCCTTGATAAAAGAAGGGAAGGAAAGCTCCATCTAATATCCAGCCAATTCTGCAAATGTCTGATCCATTTCGTCCGCGATATTTTTATATTTTTCTTTTTCGTTGACCAATTCATCTGTAAGAAAAGTATCAGAGAAAAAATGTTCACATTAGATTCAGTTTTGTGCAAAAAATTGTGCAAAAATCGCAGCAACAATTTTGGTTTTGTAAAGAAAAGCGTGACAAATGCAAAAAAAAAACAAGCACAGCAACCCACACCACTCACTCACACACGGAACTCACACCCACACACGTTTTCAACTTTAGAATAACATCGTAAATAAAATGAGTAATAAAAAGCATATATCTATAGCTATAAGAATCTATGACCAAATGTACAAAACTGGCATGAAAAAAAAGAGCTTAAAAAGAATGGTAAATAAATAGTAAAAGCAATAAGAGAGTAGTAGCATCTGTTGCGCTTCTTTGTTGCTACAAATAGGTAGCTGCATCGTATTTCTTCTCCTTCTTCATGAAGTTATGCAGAAGACACAGAAAATACCTCTGCTCTGTCAAGAGAGCATTGCAGTAGTGCTAATAGTGCAAAAGAGGAAAATTTTGCTGCAGTTTCTTTTTTACTACACAACAGCAAAAGAAAGAAATGAGGTAGTATGCTGTTTGGAATGGAATCCAGTGCAAAACCTTCTACACCTAACAAAAAACTTTTTGGTGAAGTAGTGGGAGAGGACACAACATGTAATTAAAGTGCATAGTTGTCCAATAAATATATGCAGTGCTATATCATCGGTCTCGCGATTAGGCACTGGCTCAAAAATAGTGGCCAACTTGTAAACGCTGAGAGTACAAGGTATATAGTAACTTGGAGAAAGCATAGCCTGCATCGACTCGGTACGATGGGTAATGGGGGCTCAACTCAAAGAGAACTCAAAAGGGAAAAAAACTCAGTAAACAATGAAGGTACAATGAATGTAAAAAAAAGGTAGAGGAAATGAGGGAAAACAGTCTAAAGGGAAATCTAAATAGGGAAAATGAAACTTTATAATAATATATAATAATATCATCACAGCACAGGGCGCAAATTGTTTACCAACCTAGAAAAACAGGAATAGATTGAAGATAAATTGAGATAATTGAAAACTTGGGAAATTGGTAGAAGGAGGGTAGAGGGGAACACAAAACGAAAAATATACTTCTATAAAAAATAAGAATAATATAGAAAATTGTCGGACTAACATTTATCGAATACTTGACGAGTACAAGATATGAGACAGGAACAACGTGTGGGAAGAAGTAACGAAAGAGACACGGTACTCAATTGATAATAATTTTGTTTAGGAGACAGAAGGACAACAATTTTCTCTCTAATTTGTGTAGTACAAGACACGCGAATATGATGATGAGACAAATGTACGGAATTTAACTGGAAGCAGCGTTTGGATGGCATGTTTAATAGCCAGTGAGCTCGGAGAAGGTGGCATCGAGCTCGTCCGTAATTGACTTGTATTTCTCCTTCTCGTTGACCAATTCGTCTGCAATAGCAAGTAACATGAATATGGCTAACTACAAATTCAACTACAACTTCATCATCATAACACGAACAACAGTTAGAAAAGACAACAGCACTTCGCTTATTTTTTCAATATAGCAATATTAGCCGAATTTTCCCTTCCTAAATGTATAACTATATATGAATATATAAATAATATTATGTGGACACGCGATTGAACTCTCTTTTGATTTGAAATAGCGTTAAGCGATGAGCGTTTTGATTTTTTTGAAAACTTTTTCTACTCCTTTCCTTACACGTTTATCTAAGTCAAAGCTAAAAATAAAAATTGGGTTACATATATTTTAACTTTGAAAATAAAAATAATATAAAACAGCAGCAACTCACAGGACCAGAATTCTGAGGGCATTTCTTTTTTTGCAAAAATACATAATATCACACCAGCGCCCTTTTAATTCTGACAAATTGTACGGGAAACCCAGAAAATATATATATAATTTGCTGTGGATTAGGAGAAGGCGAAAAATAAAGATAATATTTTTGTTTGGACATACTATGAAAGGGGATATTCATCAGTCAAAAATGGGGTTCCGGAAAATTGGTGATTTTTTTAAAAAGAAAAATATAGAGATTTGTGTGTATGTGTCAAGTCAGGTGAGAAGGGTGTGACAGGGGGCAGAGGGAAGTAATCCAGCAAATTTAATACGCAGAGAGTTCGTTGAAAGTTCCGTCCAAGTCATCGCAAATTGCCTTGTATTTCTCCTTCTCAGACACCAGCTCATCTGTACAATTATTATTGTGATCACCGGGTGATTTTTAAAAGTTTCTTTGTATATGATTTGGAAAATTATTTATGTGGATCTACCGACTACATTACAATAAATTAAATGATAATATATGCTGAGCGTTATGTACATTGAAAGCCCAAAGATAATAATAATATTGAGTAATGTAAAAAATAAATTATTATTAGAACTACGAAAAATTATACTGCGCCAGAAGAAAAGGAAATGTAAGCCACCGATTCCCGCGGAGTTTACCGAAGCATTTTCCCAGCTTTATACGCAAGATTCTAATAATGCTGTACTGTACATTACGGAAATAAATAGATTGAAAAAGAAATATTGAAGTCAACATTCATTCAGACATACTTAAAAAGCTGTGTGTGTGTTGGAAAAGGTGTAAACGGAAATGCCCATTCTAATGGGTTACTCATTAAAAATGGGAAATTCGTTACACCATTGTGCACCGTATTTATATAAAAGCTAAGACCCGCCACCTACTATTTTTTTTGGAATGTACAGCTTTTGGCCTTTTGAAAATCGAAAGTAAAAAAATTAATACATGTTTTGAATATCCTGCAAAGTGGCCTCCATTTCCTCCGTGAGTAATCTGCTTTTCTCCTTTTCTCCGATTAAATCATCTATATAAACGTAGATACGTACAAAATTGTGCACTTAAGTATAAATCGAACTATATGAATGATAATTTTGAAAACGCGCAGTTATGCAGCAAAATCAAGATAAGTTATACATATTAAAAACTGAATCGCATTACATAACATAATAATAATGTAAAAGTATAACGAATAATATTATTTGTAATAATTATATATATGCAATGAGTTACGACAAAACTTATAAAAAATTAATTTACTTCTGTATCAAAGTAATAATGCATAAGAATATCTTGGAAAATTATGTTCAACAATAGAACAGAGATTTTTGTTTGAAATAAAGTGCGATTAAGTAATATGATTTGTGGATAAAAAAAGGAAATAAGTTTCATACCTTCCAGCCTGTCGACTTCCTTCTGCAGTTTCTGCACGGATCTCTCAGCGAATTCGGCACGAGCTTCAGCCTGTTTCATTCGTGAACAAGAAATTCATGTTATTTTTTCTTCAAAACACGGAATGCCGGGCAAGCGGATAGTAGCGTCAAGGGAAATTAATTTTTCAAAAGCAGGGAGTTTTTATAAAGCATGCGTGTAATTGTCCATGGATGAAATCAAAAGTGTTTTTATATAACAAAACTGAAGTCAGCAAACAATGTCAGATAGATGGAAAAAACAAGTCAAACAGTCAAAAAAGTAAATGATGATGTTATTTTCTCCATTGAAAAATAGATTTGTTCAAAAAATCGTTGTCAGTAAGACAAACTCAAATTGATCAATAATTAGCAAATCAAAGCATATTCTTTTTATATAGACGACCCACATGAAGATCGAAAGTATGTGTAAAAGGTGAGATTACACGAAGCACATTATGCCATGTGATAATTACTTACTTCCTTCAGGGCATCAGAAAGAGCACGCAACTGCATCGAGTAAGTTTCTTCCATTTGTGAAGCCTTTTTTAAATACATTTTGTGATCCAACATACAAAAATCAAAAACAAAATACCACACACCGTGCAATGTTAAAATTCAAAACACATTAGTTCAAACTTGAAAAACGTGAGCAATTAATGATATATTACTAGTACAATTTATATTATATTTCTAGTGAAAGTAACGTCACACCAAGCCATATTGCTTTTTAGTGAGAAATACAACAAAACAATTATTAGACATACACAAAAACCTCCTTGATATACCTCCTTCCTTAATACTCAAAGTAGGTGATAGAAACACACTGCATCATAATATTTGTGCTTAATGATGATATATTAGTTTACCAGAGATTCATTTTCTGATAAGGTGGTAAAATAGTGAAAGTCTATAGTACTTTTAATTATTGTAGTGAGGTGTAAAAGGGTGAAAGCACGGGACAAACGCGAATATAGTTATATACCTTGAAAAAGAGATAAGTAAATTATGGGTATGGTCAGGACAAGGGCTACAAGTACAGGTTTAATAGGTGATGATGATGAAAGCGAAGGGGATATACTCTCTACTGGTATGCAACTGTCTACTGTAGCTCGGCAAAACTTTCTCTAAATACGGTCATCATCTTGTTGATAGTCCTGTTAAATTTGCCAATATATTGCTTATACTAAAAGCATTATGTTGAGGTGCGAGTTAAAGAATGAATTTCATGAACGAATATAGGAAAGTGATTATAAAATAAAGCATTTGAAAAGGCACCCTCGTACGGTGCATACTTTGGTGATGCTGCTACTGTCAATAGGACTATTAGATAATGGAGAAAACATTTAAAAGGATATGTGATAAATGGATACGGCTACTTTATAATTCTACAAAAATTCACAGTTTCACAGTAAAAATGGCCTGAATACTACCGTCGGTCGGACAATTCGATTCGACAGCTTGTATATATATCTATATACTGGCGTTATAGTGAAAGCGCATTTTTAAGCGTCAGGTATATTTCGTCCTGAAAGAAGTTTCCGACATTTCTTTTTAGTATTCAAAGGGTGGTCAGTGAAGATTTTTGTCAATTCGGTCTTATAGCGCATTATTACAAAGAAACTAAAGTAGATTTTTTTTATTAACGCGTAGGATGCTACCTCCTTTAGCCGAGTAGAAAGAATCTTGATTTGAGTCTTATACTCCTCCTCACGTTGATTTGCCTATTCCCAAACATTTAAAATTGGAAGCAAACACACAGAGTTAATACTGTTTATACTAATTTAGCGTGTTATCTGTCTAATTAACCAACTGTTGTATATGATTTCCTACATATATCTCACATCAAGTGGCCCCACCATCTCTGATTATTGTCCTGTTGCATATTTCACATTACGAAGACATGCATATATCCCCAACATTAACTATACTATATACTAGGTACTATAGGTACATTTATTTCACAAAGGTTCGGGTTACATATAACATTCACAAAATGGGTTCCTCATCTCTTATGACCATCGCCAACTAATTAACTATTGACAACGTCAATGTGGATGGAGTTTCAAGGAAACGTGTAAAAAACAATGAAGGGACGAATACGTAATATACGTACTAAGCGAACTACACAAATTTTATGCGAAAAGCGTATAAGCAATAACTAATATTATTTACATGGATTCATGATTGAAAGCATCTTACTTAGGTTTAAAAATCTATGCAGCGTATTACTAATTATCAATTCAAGCACTCCACTACGTGAAAATTTCTATTTAAAAATCAATCACAATAAATTGGTTTATAAAAAAACGTGTGTAATCACAGTGTGTATACTTGAGTCTCAATTAGTTGAATTATTGGGAGCAAAAGGGATATAGCATGTGTAAAAAAAGGTTTGTGATTTGTACATTAGGTTTGACGTGCCACAGTCAAGCCTAGGCACTCAAGAAAAAAAGTACCTGCTTAAGTCTAGCAGTAAGAATTTTGATCTGCTCTTTGAACTCATCTTCTCGTTGACGAGCCTACAATTTGTTTTATTCGCATCAGAGGTGTAAATTGAATTAGCCACACACACGAACCCAAGTTTCCCAAGAGTTTTTGTTGTGTTTCAAAGGTGTAGGTGGTGGCATTATAATGGCAGAGTAAGAAAAAAGAAGGGATCCAGATTCCAATTATTAATTATAATTAAGAAATAGGTGGTATGATCATTTTAAAATATACTTTTTTAACTACTCACTACTATGAAAACTTATGTTTTCGTATAAAAAATATATAGCTACGTACAATAATATATGATTTCGGAATAAAATGGTAATGATAAGGCAGTTTGTATAGCACAGGGCGTAATTAACTAAAAACTACTACTAAAATAGCTACAATGGATAGAGAGCATAATGTATTTATACTACTTTCGCTAATGCTATGAAGCGTGGCCAATTATTGTATTGACCATAAATACATTAATTTACAGTCTAAAGCTATGAAGAAGGGATATGGTTTTGGATTCTATTTCGTAAAACTATGGTCTCCATCAAAATGTGTACCAAAAGCCCCGATAAATCTACAAAGCGTCTATATAAACTACTTGCTTTTAAGGAACTACGGTCCGATTCACGGATTTTCAAGAGGATAGAGGATCCAACTGCTATTCACATAAATCCTGTGAAGATATAGCGTCTTGATGAAAAGGTGTGTGTAGAGGAAGTCAAGGAATTATACAAGGTTTATTTATCCAGAATGTCAGACATAATTCTTCGTTCAGAATACCAATACCCCTTTCCTCCTACTTTCTCTTATATACTATTCACCCAGTTTTACTTTCTATTTGCTCCATAGGGGTCTTTTCCTTCATGAAAGGTAACATACTTACTTTCACCTGTCTAAACATTTTATTTAATGTTCCCTGCTGATTGAAATCTGATATGATATTTTCTCCTGCTCACGTTCATGTAATAATAAATTTATTGCTGAGCTTTTACTCAAGTGAAAGCATACCTTCTCCTCAGAAACTTCAAGTGACTTCAGGTTGTTACCTACTACTCTCAACTCCTCCTCAAGTTCGACGATCTTCCTGTAAATTGACAATAAAAGATTTATCGATTAGAGTATGGATCTAGAAATGTAGAAATATATTTTTTAGAAAGCTAAATGCACACAAAGCTTTAAAGCGTCTGAAAAAGCAGAAAATCATATAAAAATGAAGGACAATAGCTTTCTTCACATCCAAGTTGATCCAAGTGACCCAGAATACAACATGCTTACTTTAATAATGTTAAAGACTACATGTTTGTTTGTTATTTTACAAACAACATAGTATTAGCAATATTAGTAGAGCAACTGCATGCCAGCTAAACGCATAAAACAAATCATAAAAATGGCAAGTGCATGCTTGATTTTGTAGTAAGTGCAAAATCATTGCCAAAAGAAAACAAACAATAAATCCACATACGATTCGCCGTGCTCAGCACGCTCTTCGGCTCTTTCCAGATCCTGTTCCATCATAACCAATTTTCTTGCAACCTATGCATTTCGTGCAATCGTGTCACACATACACAAACAGGCAGAACACACAATGCCAACATCAAACAGCAAACAAAAAAGAAAAGAAAACATACTATGTTAATATTTTTGAAATCAAATGAAAATTGGGTTTTAATTGTAGACAAGTAAACAGCCAAAACCAAACAAAACCATTATTTTTAACAATACAATAAATTCATAAAAGTATTTACTCTAGGCCTTATTAAAATATTAAACCTACTCAAAATATATCTAAACACCTAAAACTTTTCTCAGTCAGACAATATGTTTTGCCTGTCGTTAATCTGTGCTTTCACTTTCATAATAATTAGTAACCTCATTATTCCGAGTACAACTTGGTAATATACAATATCACAACACAAAAACAGGGTGTGCTTTTTTAACGCATTATGCATTTCGGCAAATATATTTTTATGCTTTGCAAAAATGTAAATAAATGTAATAATAATAATAAGAAAAAAACTAGTGGAATAATTAACTGGAATATTCGTTTACTCACGATTCACCGGTTTCGGCACGCTCTTCGGCACGCTCCAAGTCAGCTTCAACCATGGCTAACTTACGGGCAACCTTTGTCATTCATATAATATAAATACCGACAATCAATATTTCTGTTTCAAGTTCAATATTCTGCTCATACAAACATTCACAAGTGAAAAATTGAAAACATTACATTTTAAAAGAATTAACAATTTATTTTTTAAATAAAAAAGCAAAAAACGGTAATAACGGTAATAATTTATAGCATTCACGGTATCGAAATTGCAATGTCATCATGTGCAACAATACTGTGATTTAAATAAGAATTATTCACAGAAAAAAAAATTGTCCATATAAAAAGGAAAAAGCAACATTTCGGTTATAAATTTTTTTCTTCTAAAATCAGCCAAACCGGAGTATCGTGCAAAATTCTAAAGGGATTGGTTGATACAACGCTAAACTGTAATAAATCGTGTCTCTCAAAAACGTCATGCTTAGATCTTCAATGTCAAAAGTTAAAGCCAAGTTTTCACTAATAATATATTCTATTATACATCTATAGTCTGCGCGCAATTTTCTTACTAAAATTTCACGTGGATGCTATTACATTAATAATTAAAATGGTTTAACGTGTAACAGTAAAAGTTAAATTATATAGCAAACATATAGAAATGGACACCTCGTTTAAATATATATATATGTTCAGTAAAATTTAAGCATTGCTAATATTATGATATGTACATTTGTCTAAATTAATCATTTCTTTAGCTAAAGATAATTTGTGTATGAATTGAATTAATAATTTCTCTTGTTTTTTTTACATTGTCACATGCTAAATATACGACAGATTAAGTTAATTATATTCAAGTACATTCAGTAAATTACTATTGCTGATTATGTATTGTTTTTGATGTTCTGTGACTTTACAAACTGCTGCTAAGATTGCAAAGTGGCAGAACGTTTGGAGCTTTCGTACAAAAATAACAACTATAGGTATGACATGAGGGATCGGGAACTTTGTAACGTTTACTTTTTTAACATTGTGTAAATTGTGGTTAAAATAGCAACGTCAAAATATTTTGTTACGGGAGTGAACAGTCAGGTTCAACAAATTATTAATATTATGGATATTAGGTTTTCAAACAGTAAAAACACACTCATATAATATACAATTCAATTTAGCATTCCATATAAACTGATTTATTTTTAGTATTATTTTATTACGTTTGAGCATCAAACAAATACACTAACACTGGCTCTAAAACAACTATATTCTCTTGGTTATTAACACCTAACAATCACACATTAAATCCACTCGAGTTAGAGTTCGAAATGGAATTAAATTAAAGACCTCATCGTATTTACGGTCAGCCTCTTCAGCCAAGAATCTGGCTTCCTTCAACTGACTGCAAATTTGCAAAAAACAACACATTAATACAAATGTGCAAGTACTATGGACCAATGAAACAGATATGTGAAGCAAGGTGAACTAAACTAAACGTGAGAATGACGAAGAAGCATTAATATTTCCAATGGTAAACATTGGAATCATTTCCCTTTCCCTAAAGCCTTCAGGCCCTCTTCTTCCTTTAATTTAGTTCACCTTGTCTGGACTTTCTGTTTTAATTTCAAGTGGTCAATGACCACGGGTCATTTTGTGTACTTTACCTCTCAAGCGAATCCATTCGCTCCTCATCGGAGATGGCACGGTTCTCCAACACCTTTCGCATACTGTCATATTTAAAAACATACATACAGATATTGAGAGAAAAGTCACACGACACTTCTCCTAAAAGTTCTCCCATCGCTTTCAATGTTCTGCTCTTCCATTAAAATTGTGTATGTTCTGGTGACGCAGAGGAAAGTATATTTTACGGGATCATGTTCCTTGCTTATTTATACCTAAACGCAATATACCTATAGATGCACGCATGCAAACATCAACAAACCACCTCAATTGCCATATTTTTTGTGGTTAACCACGTTCCCTACCTAACCTCGGATTAGCAAATTAATACTCCGTGCGTGACTGTTTCAACAGAACGCTGATTCGCCTGTGTATGTGACTATAAGTGTTTTCTCAGCTGAATGAATTTGAAAGCGCGTTTGGCTACCCTATTACTGCACTGTTTAAACCAGTGCATAAATACATATTCGAGTAATTTGTAGAAACCAAAATGTTCAGTCGATATGATAAAAAAATAATAATAATGTCCACTTCCGGAAGAAAAAACCAAGAAATGTTACAGTGACTTAATGATGAATAAAATAAGAGTTTTGATAATTCTTAATGGTTTTGTGGCTTTGGTCTGCTGAGCAAAATGTGTTAGTTTACCTCTTCGTATTTTTTGTCGGCCTCCTCAGCAATTAATTTAGCTTGGGCTAACTGTGCTTCTAATATTCCGATTCTGTCATCTTCCATGTTAGTACGGTTCTCTAATGCTTTCCTTATTCTGTATGAAGAATATATAGTCAAGTATTTCCATCATCAATATTTTCTCCAGGTTTTTCCCGCAAGGAATTTATCATGTTGGTATGCATGCATGCAATTTTCCGAAAAAATGATATTGGTACATACATAAATGAGTAGTCACATTACATTTTTTCATCTCACCATATTGTATAATTAACCCCAATTCAGTTATAAGACGTAGCAAATCATGTAAGCAACTACATTCGTATTAAAGCATATAAGAAAAAACTTTAAGTAAAAGTGTTTACAACTGGAATGTTAATCTTTTTGCAAATTACATATATCAGTCTTTTAATCCTCAGAGTCAATGTATGGCATAACTTTCTGGTCTATATCATCGCTTACATGAAATCTTACGTCTGTGATACCGCGATATAAAATGTCATTGCCAAACCCTGATAATTTTTGCATGTTTAAAAAATTACATAATATGATGTTTCCTCATAACATTTTAAATAAGTTGTTTCAGGTTATAAAATGGTTATAAAGACATTACCGCTCAGACTCATCGGCAGCTTGTGAAGCCTGAGCCAACTTGGTGGTGGCGGTTCCCAATCGCTCCTCGGAACGCTCCAAGTCCTCTTCAAGAAGTTGGATACGTCGATTCAGAGCAGCAACCTCAGCCTCAGCCTGTAAATTAATGCAAACATTTTAAATTAATATTTTTTCAGAGTAATTTTATTCATTACAGTAGTAAAAGATTTTCCCATAAATGTACATGAAAAAGGAATGCAGTACTCGACGATACCGACATCACAAAACAATTTCAAAGAAGCCATCTTTGCTGTTGTCGTGTAATTTGCAATGTAAAATAGGTGCCTACTCTTATTGTTCAACAACCGCTTCTTAGATCTCTTTCAGATGAGATGCGAAAGCCAACCTACCATTTCCTTTTAGAAAAAATATTTTTTCTATTAAAATGTCAAAATCATAATAATAAGATATTATTCTGAAAAGGTAACAATAGCACGGTCAAAACTCAAAATACATCCGAATGGAAATCAGTAGCGCTATCGGAAAAATTCATCTAGCACACACTCCAATACCAAGAAGTCATTTTGCATGCTGCAACAAAAAAGTATACTGGCTTGCTCGCATGCGTTATACGGTGCTGCATTGTCAACGCATTTTTACCTGCCACTTCATTCAGCATTAAGCTAAGCTATAATTCAAGGTGCACATCAATCATATATATTGTCCATCCAAGAGTTAAAAGCTAGTGCTCCCGTCGTGTGCTAACTTTCCACTAGGCTAAATAGCACTGCTAATACATACAGATTGTGAATGGTGATGGTGACAGAGAAGTCTGTTTATAGAATACAGACCTATTGTTGAACCAAACTAAGCGAACATACCTATGTTGTTCACTATGAATCTTTTTTTTTTATCTACCATCACTAATTGTTATGTAATGTGACAACAATTGACACAGGATAAGTCAACAACTACATAATGTTTTTTTTAAACCAAATCAAGCCACAATTCCTGTACAAGGTCTGCTTCCACTGTCGGCTACCAGATACTTAAATTGAAAGCTGCTTGCTCGCCGTCGTTCGTGTGGTACAAAACTGACTGTGTGACAGTTTACTCTCATCATCGCCAGCCTCATTTCGTATTATTATCATATTTTTGTACTGTTTCATAAAATCATGAATCATGAGAAATATCGCAATACGAACAAGTATGCAGTCAGCGTTCATAAACCGGCACCAGACCATATTCAGGCATCCTATACAACTGACCCGTTTCACCTTCTGATTCGGTCAGACATGCCCAATTTGGACATTTCTAATAATGAAGTGACTGCTCCTTTCATTTTTGGTCCTGCGAGCAGCAACACTCACTAAGAGACTAAACAAGTGCCAAATAGCATGGCAGTAACACATTAATAACCTTTTGTGAGTGGAATGCTGAATATCATGTCGAAACTAATAAGTCTCCCTCAACAAGTCATCATTAAGCTTCACAATACGCATCCAACTTATCCATCCATTCTTGTTGCCTTACCTTGCAACAGACAATATTACACACATTTTTGCTGTTTTTTTGTCAAATGATATCCATATCGTTCATCATCAAAGGAGAAACGATGGAGTTGATTATTACTGTTATTATTTGCGAAAATACCTGAGCAGCTTTTGTTTTAAAGTTATAGTACTACCATTTTTGCTAGCCCCGGCAAATACCAACTTGTTCAGCTCATGCAACAATTATTGTTATTACATTGTCTTGTCTCGCAGTTTGAACCTCAACTCTGCAAACAAACATGGCATCAATGAGAGGACGTTTCATGATAATGCATACGTGTATGGCAATCCTCTTGTTCATGGTAAAGCCATTAATACTCAATTGACTTGACTCATTTGACGGCAGGCAAGAAGAGCAAAAAATCAGGTATATACTCACGACTCCTGTATTTGCAACAATCAGGAATTCATTTGGACCTGTGTGTACACAGGTACGACGGAATCCCATAAATCTCGTGCAAGTATTAATCAAAAATGTGTTTGACAAGTAACATCTCTTGCGAAAAGTAAACATTTAATAACAAGATGGTAATACTTATAAGGACGCATGAGTAGAATTTTGCTATGCTTATTTTATAACTTTCAGACTCTAAAATACTTTCATTTTGCCTTGATATTTGTCACGAATTACATTCACGGACCTTAGCTTTTCGAATTTTTAAATCTCAGAACTAACAATAGAGTATCGAGTTTATATTAGAGCCAGTTATAACGTTACTGACCTCAGTGATGAGATTAAGAGTGTCAGAATGTTTCTACAAGTTCTGTCCCAATGAAAGAGAGTATCTAGTCAATACTCTACTAATTTTACCACTATTGTTTCATCTAATAAAGGCGACTTGCCCGTTGGGTGTGGGTCTTCTGTCCTTTGAAATTATGAAGTTGAATATTTTGGCAATGACACCACACAAGGAAATATATTATTAGAGCTAATTTTTATGTGCATAAAATCTGCATACTACTTAATCTCATTATTGCTATTATTATTTTAAATAAAAATTCTGTACATAATATGCATTTAGATCTAATATATATGCTTCTGCTATCTAACTACTTGTAAAAGTACATGCCACATCTCTAATAAAGACAAGATGCATTAAGTAACAGGTGCAACCAGAAAATTTACTGGTAACTTTCCTTTTCATTCTACTATATTACTGATCTAAAGCAAACGCATTTCCTCTTCTTTCCCACATGTTCTTTTCAAGTGGATTAAAATGATCCGGCAAAATGCACCACCTTCATCAAACTGCTTCTCTGACTCAATGAGATCTAAACAAAATGACTGCAGTATAATACGTAGTTGTTTGCTTGAACAGTTACTCTACCAATTCACAATCAGAGCTAATAAATGTTCGTATTGTGCTCTTTGGTATAAATTTGTAAGGCTATATTGTACGCCTGATTGACTACATCCCAAATTTGCCTCATGATAATGTACTATTCAGCAGGACATTATCTCCTTATCTTGAATGAGTGGAAATCACGTAATTAGCCTACATATATCTTTTCCCAATTTTATCTATTCTTGTGCACGCATGGCACACACGGTACTTGACAACCATGCCAAAATAATCGTTTATCAAACATGCATTTCTATTATTGTCAGGTTGTACTTTTGTACTTGCTTCGTATAAAGTAGCCGTAATTGTTGGGGAGACACATAATTTAAGTATACCGCACACTGAAAATGAAACTGGCTCATGATATGGCTATGATTCACCAAAATTAGTCATGATCTCAGGAGGGCGCCAGCCTAGTGAAAAGACACATAAAAAACTATCCCGACCAATCTTAACCATTTAAAGAAACAAACTACTCACTATACTAAACGATAAATATATAGTCTCTGCCGACAACTGTAAAAATGTCGTCTCCAATGCCTAATGGTTCGTTGCACCGAAAAGGAGTTTGTACAAATATGAAATCAAGTGATGACACGAAACAATGTAATTGTTTTTATATCTCTGCAAACATTATCAAAACCTACACAGCTTTCACTCGAGTGCCATTAAATTTGCCTAAACGACAAAACTAACCATATTAATAATTTGAAACCATCAATGATTTTTTTTCTAAATCCATCTGAAATGGAATCAGAAGTCATAAGCCCAATTATGGGCATTTTTGACAAATAGGTAATTGACCAAGAGTGCTTAAAATTTTAATAATTTTCTTACTTCCTCGCGTCTCATCACTTCCATATGAAGTTTTTTCTGGAGCTCTTCACAGTCCTCCTTATACTTCTCCATTTCCTCTTTTGTCTGCCTCATTTTCTTTTTGAGGACATCCAAAAGTCCCCCTTGTTGCATTTGAGTAGTAGCCATGATTTGCTCTTAAATAAATTTGCACCACAGGTGAATTGGAAAGACAAACGATTTGTTATGAGGACCAAAGTCCTTTCTCCCAAGTACTTTTTAGTATTATGCTGCTATGTGTAAACTCGCAAGATCTAAAGACTCTACAACACACAATGTCACTCGCTGTCACCGGACTTTCTCCAAGACTTAAAAAAAATTCACAGAATTACTTCAACAAATACTTTAACACTTTGGTATACAAAACTTGAAACAAGGAAAAAGGTAACAAATATACGTAGGTAATGTAACGAGGCTAAAGGAAACTGAGAAATAATTCTGATTTTTTCTTCTACACAATCAACTTTACCACTTTTTTCCGGCCCTGAATGAACAATTATGGCAAGGAATGATTTTTAGTATAAATAAGAGACAAACGGTCTTAAAACTAGTCTTGAACTTTGATTTGAAATCGATGTTAATATGGTTTTGGCAATTTCAAAATGTGGAGAAGTTCTCGTCACAAATTTTCTGCTTGATTTGTCTCGCAATTTTCACTTGTTTGATCCGACCATGGAAAATACTTTTAAAATTCTCCGTCTATCTATTAATACTTAAATTACCGTTAGTTTTATTTCAGTAAATTATATATTCATATGTAATAATATATGAGCAGCGGAATGTTTATATTTTTAACTACTACTTGTAGCTGTATAAAATAGTTTTCTTCTGCTGTAATTAAGTTTCAATGAATGATGGGCAGTGACAAGTTACAAGATGAACTTGTGTTTTGCTGTTGTGTTTTATTGTTGGCAGCACAAAAACACATTCAGTGGTGAAGTAAGTAGTTATAATGTTACAAATTATAGTAGAGCACAACTCTTCGTCGATATTAGTATTATTTTTTCTCTCTCAATTGAATCAGCCAGCATTCAAAAGTGGTGAAATAGTATATTATTTTTGTGTGTCTCTTCTCTCTCTTTTTCTCACTGATACTTATGATTCAGTTCGATTCAATTTGTGATGGAATGGAAGGAAAAAGCCGACGACGACTTCGACTACGGACTACCAGAAGTAAAATATTATGTGCCTAAAGTATATAAAAATGTATGCTCATGCATGATCGTATAAAAGTGAGTAAGTAAGCACATTCCATATAATATTAGATTATATCCGTTCGTAAAGCCCAAAAGAGTTTGTTCATGTTGGTAGATCAGAAGGCATATATTATTGTAGCCAGAGAAGGTATTATTCCGTCCACCATGATATCATCATATCCCAGCCAACAAGCAAAGGAAGCACAGCAAAATAGTTTCGTATATACCTTCTTATTTTTCAATGGGAGTGGACGATGAACGTCGACAACGAGTACGACAGTGGTGGTGATGATGATCATGATGATCCCGTCATCCTCTCCTTCTCCTGATAATATTGCATTGCATTTTCTGATATAGTTGCTTGTTTCTCTTTTCTCTATATATGAGCATATTTTATGTTTTAGCATGTGTGTTTTAGCGAGTTCAAAAAAAATGTTCATAGGAAGATTGGCCAGATTAGACAGGAGAAGAGATGTTCCTTTAAACTGGTTGCACTGTTGTACAAATGTAGGAAAGTTCCTAAAACAGCAGCATTGAAAAGCAACCATTCCACAATAAATACTACGTGATTCATTCCATGCATTTTACTCACAGGTCTCCTATGAGAGAGAATATATCTGTCGGTACAGCAGAATACAACAATGGGATATAACGTGAAATAATGTAGGTATATATAGCACACAACATTATGAACATTACAATGATGGCAGTAGTAGTAGTAAAACTACCAAACAGGCATACTGTACACACATCTACACAGTCATCAGCAATGACTTTTTCTCGTTTCTCGTCTGCACACATATTTACGTATAATTCTCGTATTGTGGTATTGAAATTGAAGCATCTTTCTGAACGGAATAGTACCCACTTGCACCTCTGTTGTTGATGGGGTTTAACTATTGCACACTGCCAGGTTTAAATGGGAGAAAATCAAGGCGGTGGCAGACCAACACTTTTACATTGTAACAAAATTCATGGTGGCGGCGGTGGTGCTATGTCATACATAATTCAGTAACACTTGCATGTATTCAGGAAAGAATTTAGCCCCTTTGCTTCTTGCTAACTTATTGTTCTGCAAGCGAAAAAAAATCTGATTTGAATTTAACGTGTTTATGTGAGTATATATGCATGTCGTATGTTTATCTGTATTGAATTCAGAGGAGGATGATGATGATCATTTTTGTAATGTGATGACTATGTTTGGTTTTAAGTCGAGTTTTTTCTCCTTTTTTTCCTTTTGAAACAGTGTGTGTATCCATTCCAAACCACATTATATACATCACCACCCTTGAGCTGGCTGAGCCCTTGGTTTAAGAAGAAACATGTAATGTTACTCATACTCTATCTTTTTGACGTATGTACATATATTCTGTGTTTCGTCTATCGTCAAACCATTTCTTGCAATGTAGCTTTGACTGTATGTGTGCAAGAAAGAAAAATACTTGCCAAAGAGCAAAATCAGAAGAAAAAGACAAATCTCCTGTTCTTCTTCGTTCGCGTTCATTTACTTTACCCTGCTGACTTTCGTTTGCTTATGACTCTATTCGCCGAGATGCAGTATGCTTCATGATGGTTCATCTCTCTTCTTAGGGGAACCTCCCACAAGAAGCAGGGAGGGTAGCACAAGAAGATAGAGTGAGTGATACTCAACAATGCAATGGTGTGATGGACAATTAATTATTCAACATCTTTGTTGTTATTATTGTTATTATTTTTTAATAAAAATGCATTGACTGAGGCTGACCAATGCTGACAGTATGAGAAAGAAGAAGGGAATATATGTATATGCATCGTATATGCTATGGCAGTATTAAAACATACATGCAAAAGCATTTCATGTTGTTATAACGCGCATGCAAAAGCTGCGGTTTTACATCATTGAATGGACTGACGCTGACCCCAGCTTTTTTTAAAATCATGGTTGAAGATATAAATGATGAATGCGTGTAATGGGGAAGGCTTGACTTCTTTGTAAATAATTTTAAAGCCTTCAGTGCATTATGCAATTCCCCACGGTATGCATGTATGCTTCTTATTGTCTTTGAAATCTACGGTACAACAGAAGAAATGATGATGTGATCTGAAAAGCGACTTTTAAGAAAGATTTACTTTCAAAGCAAGCTTTCTGTCTAAAAGCGTTTATGCATTCAAATTACTTACACCATTTCTATGTGATAAAACACTCTTCTTAAATTACTTCGTAGATGAGCAAAGACAATGCACTGTCTGTCTTGTAGACGCTGACGCTACCCTCATCCTCACAGTATTGTTCCAAACTATCCAAACTTCAAGTAACGTTTCGTATGCAAAGACGCTTTCGCAGACAGTCACGATCAGTTATGCTGCAATGATCCGTCTCTCTCATCGTTTTGTCCGTTTTGATGAGAATGGCCAAAAACCTACAAAGTATTTAGTACTGTACATTGTAGAATTTTTTGCTTCTGCTGTTGTTGATGTAACTGCCAAACATGGTCATGTTTAGAGAAGGATGAGTATATATGAGCAGTGAAGAGTTTGAGGGATGCGAACATTGTAAAAAAAATCTTTGTCACTTTTCTTTTCAAACTTGTATGAAACGCTTTTGATTTTCTTGTTATAGCTGCGTATTACGTTACATTACGCTTTGCATTAGGATTTTTCTCCATTTTTCTTCTTGTCATTGACCAAATGTCGGCACAAACGAAGGAATGAAATGGAGCTGTATTAGGAGCTTGCGAAGGTTAAGCCTGCAAATGGCGGTGGTGGTGATGATGAGCATTGACGGATGACATATATTATTGAGTGAGTATGGTAGTATTTACTAGTTATAACCGACTAACTGGCAAGTACAAGAATCTTCTTGAAGGAACATTAAATAAAATTATCACCATAAAGTAAACAAAGTGCGAGCGGGCGGTCATAATAAGTGGAAATGGAATTGGAGTTTTGGGAAGAGTCGGAAAATTATTGTTGAATGGCAAATGTCATAAAGACAGTCTAACAGCCCATACGAAAGCGGAATGTTGTTTCATTATTTTTTGTGGAATAAAAGTAATAAAAACTATTTCACTTTATGTATGATCTCTCATTGTGCATGTCACCTCTTTTTATGATGTCTAGTATATTATTTCAGCTACGTATGAAAAAGGATTTGCAAGGATGATAATATTGAATTTCACGAAATCAAGGGCTTCAACACCTAGCTGATGAGCACATAGGTATGCATTCTACTGATTCTACGTTATGGCTGTATGCAAGGTATTTTATCTCATTTTGAATAATATTATCTACCTTCACTCTTCATTCCCAGTTTGAATTGATGACGAATTTATATGAGTTGGTTTTCTACGCTATGATACGCGAGCATGGCATTGGACAAGTTCTAAGTACTGCATTGTAATGCCTAAATTCTTTGGCTGATTTTTTGTTGTTGATGATGCTGATGATGATGATGACGATCATGATGAGATTATGTCGGTGACGGACGAGTAATAACATTTTGTTGAATGACATTGTATCTTCTGCTGAAGTTTTAAAAGTTTGTTACATGATTCAGCTTGAAATCAAGTGATTTACAACGCATTTTCATTTTGGAGCATGCTCCTTTACTCTGCAGAAATTATATAGACTTTTCATTATGTACCAATCACATATTAAGGCAGAGCCAAGCTTATTACCACACTAGAGCCAAAAACTTTTTTTGAAAGTCATTACTTGACTTCCGGATAAAGTTCAACCCAAATAAACTGACTTGGAAGTTTAAATATCCAATCAAACTGGGTTCAAGTTCTGCACATAAAAAAATAAACTAGACCGATTGCTCCCAATGATGTGTTGATAAAAAAACACTGCATATTGACAACATGCCTTGTTTCACATTCATTCTTATCGTTCACTTACATGAAATAGGTATAGAGATGCAAGGTGCACATTATTGTAAACCATTTACCGATAACAATGAAAATGAAAACACACACAGAGAATCAGAATGGGAAGGGTGGACCACATTTTTCTCTGTCCTGATGACACAAAAGCAATTAACTCTTGAGAGAACTTGTGCTTCAGCTAATGTAACATGCATGTTACAACAATGGGGAGGCGTTTTTGACTTGAGCATAAAGTGTACCTACTCTGCGCTGACACCACCAAAACTCAGCTTTTAGAATAGAGAATGACATGTCGTATGCTTTTGTTCCAATACTCATAATAATGTAACGTGATGTTTTTCATAGTTTGAATTTTGAATCATTGTTAGGTGTGCGTATTTATGAAACCATGAAGCATAAACTTACGCTTAAACAGGTGTGTTTGTGTGTAGCAAATAGTAAAGTAATCATGTTTGTATTATATTCTTGTAAACTGTGAATGTTATGAGTAGATTGATATGTAAGTAGAGCTGATCGTCATCAACGGAACTAGAAACGCACACATATAATACATTGGTACAAAGCATACAATGTATCATTTCATAGATCATAATAATATATTATAATACACTTTGTTTGAAATTTTGTTTGCTTAGAGGAACTTTTTTTAGTTATAGATGCTCTTTTTGGAAGGGAAGAGTAGGGTTGTAATTAACTTGTAAAAATGAAATGTCCCTCATCAAATTGTATTTGAGTGATATTGTATGTTATGAACATGCAATAATAACCCATGGGCACATTCGCGTAAAAATGAGCAAACAAGCGCCGGCTCACAATCTGGTAGCGATATGCATTGCAGATTTCATAAATTCTAATTTGGCTGGCAATGAAAAATTTAGAGTTTCAGCAATAAGTGATAGATGGGCAGAGCGATCATAAAGGAAATCCTACTAATGATGCTGAAATGAGCTACTGAGCTAGAAGCCCAGAGTCCAAAAAAAATCATTTAATTTACGCATGATGATGTTCCCACATCACACCAAACACGAAATGAATGTTTAATTCTGATCTCGCGTTTTTTTGCAATCAACCAAGTTCATCTTGCATAGATCGAGCATACTGTAACACACAACACACATTTTTCAGGTTTATTCAGTCAATCAATCATGTTATCATATGGGTTATGGGTTTGGAACAAAGGCAACTACATGACTCCACTCCACGCACATATTACCGCTAATTGTATGAACATTCCTCAGTTGTTCCATGAAACACGATTTTATGCAAATTCAGTAACGCCAAAAGATGACTAAAATAAATTTTAGTAGAGGAAAATATCAAATCAAATATCGTTGGGAGCGTTGGGAGTGAAATCCAATGAAAAGTCAAGTACAGCGAGCTAATTCGATCGTGTTCACTCCTAAAGTATGCATGTGAGTTTGCTTAATAGAAAATGGCCACACATATTCATTACTTTTATCCCCTTAATTTCCTCTCAAGTTCATTGCTTCATGACT